>PVKP010000905.1:46228-113895 GCA_004027715.1 Plecturocebus donacophilus | reverse complement strand
CACACCTGGCTAATTTTTTATATTTTTAGTAGAGATGGGGTTTTGCTTTGTTAGCCAGGATGGTCTCAATCTCCTGACCTTGTGATCTGCCTGCTTCGGCCTCCCAAAGTGCTGGGATTACAAGTGTGAGCCACTGCAGCTGGCCCAGAGTACTTGAGAAACACCATTTAACCTGGGCATGGTAGCATCTACCTATAGTCCTAACTACTCAGGAGGCCGAGGCAGGAGGATCACTTGAGAACCCAGGAGTTCAGGGTTTCATTTAGCTATGGGCATGCCACTGTACTCCAGCCTAGGTGACAGACCAATTACCTTATCTCTTTAAAACAAACCAAAGAAAACTGTACCTACTTGGTGGTTCTCTATTTCTTCTCTCCATGTTTTCCCAGAATTTTCAGAGCACTTCTCAGATATCTGTTTTCCAGATCAATGACCTTTGGATGCAATGTTTCTGCTTATCTTCATTGAAGTGTTCTTGTTTTAGGTCTCCTTTTCTCCTATATCTGACCCAGCTCCTGGTTCGGTTATTCTCCTCAGTTGGGGCAGATCATTATTGAGAGGCAACTAACTAAAGCATAGTAAGTTAAGAACGTGGACTCTGGCGCTACACTGACTTGGAATTGAACCTTAGCCAGCTACTTACCAGCTTTTTGCCCTTGGAATTTATTTAGGTACTCTCTGCCTCAATTTCTTTATTTATAAATTAGGGATGATAATAATTATACCTACGCTTAGAAGTTTTTGTGATGATTAAATGAGTTAATACATATAAAGCTTTGTGCTAACTCATGATGGGCCTCAAAAATTGGTGATTACAGGCGTTATGGAAAATACTCTTCCTCTGAATCTTAAAGAGCCCGAACAATTCATTTTTCCTATATATTGTTTTGTTCCTTCAAAGGATCTACAGTACATTTGCCAACAGGTAACGTATACATGATGACCTTTACTGCCCCTCCCCTTCCTAGGGGGAGTTTTCCCTTTTTAGAGCTGCAGTTGAGGCTAGCGTACATAGACCCTGCCTGTAGTGTTCTAAATTTTTTCCCAGATAAATGCAATGCAGCCCTGCTTAAGAACAGGCATTGTGGTATAATGGAAGTGTTGAGCTGCTCCCTTTATAAATCCATTCCGCTTATCAGTTTCGACCTCCTTTCCCATGCTCTAAGCTGCCGTAGTAATTCGGAGCCCAAACTGCGGGTTTTCTGCTTGACCTCCCCACCCCTGAATTTGGAGGTTGTAAGAAATTGCCCCCACTCCAGACCCCGAGCACATGGACTTCTCTCGTTTCTAGTAGTACTACTGCATACACTGTGGTTTCTTGAGTGATTATATGAAGCACTGCTAGTTTGTCCAGAATAGCCAGCTCTTACTGTAAAGAAAAGTAAATTACCTACAGAGAACAGTCACTTGACCCTTAACAATTCTCAAAAATATACATTTCTCTCACATGGAAGCTTCTAGAAACTTGTTAGTCACTATTACACATTGGTATTTGTATGATATTTCTATAAAAATATAGATTCAGAATGCAAAAATATAACATTTAAAGATTACCCAAAAAAGCAGAAGAAAAAATTTTAATTTCAAAAGGTTTTATGATTTCATCATTTTAATTTTTAAAAGTTAACATAGAAAATAATAAAAAGTGAAACAGTTTGTCTGAATATAAGCTGCCCCAAAGTAGTCATATTGATTATGGCAGGCCTTCTGGTCACAGAGTTGTCTCAGATAGCCAAGGTTGTCTACAGTTTCTGAATTAGCATGGCAGAAGCACCTCCTCCTCCATTGCAAATACTGGCAAGACCGTATTCTCCTTGCTTCAAGGCATGAGCCAAATGAATGACAATCCTGGCTCCAGACATCCTAAGATTAAGAAAGCATTTAGGTGCGTGTTGAACAATGAGAACCCGTGGACTCAGGGAAAGGAACATCACACACTGGGGGCAGTTGGGGGTGGGTAGGGGAGGGATAACATGGGGAGAAATGCTGGATATAGTATATACCTAAAGTAAAATAAAATTTTTAAAAGGAAGCATTTACTTTAATGAAGTATGGAATTTATGACAAACCGAAAATGTTTCTATTCCAGTTTAACTTCTTGAAAACCTTACTAGCCACTACTTCTTGCTGAATTAACTACTACTATTCTAAAACTTGAACGACTTGTCTGAGGAAGGGTCACAGCTCTTTTAAAGTACAGAACAGTATAATGGAGGATGGGAAGAAGATGTGGAATAAACTACATATTTGGTACTATGTACACTACTTGGGCAACAGGTGCACTGAAATCAGCCTCCACCACTGTAAATTCATCCATGTAACCAAAACTCATTACCCTAAAGCTAATGAAATAGGAGGAGGAAGAAGAAAAAAGTCTAAATGTACACTTTTTCTTCTTCAGCATTAAACATTATTGGGTTTCAAACAACAGATGTGACACGTCTCTGTTCAGTACTGGATACCATCTATCAGAAATGGTTTTTGCCTTGTGAAGGATGCGTAGGAAGGAAAACTTAAGAATAGGAATTGTCATGAAGCAGTTTTAAATTTAGCTAGAAACACAAAGGCAGCTATTTTACCTACCCAATTGGATGCCCCAGAGAAACAGCTCCTCCATTGATATTCACTTTTTGGGGATCAATCTCCAACATTTTAATGTTTGCTAGTACAACAAGACTAAAAGCTTCATTTACTTCCCACATTGCAATATCTTCTTTTTTCAATCCCGCATCTTTAAGAACCTGAGATTTTTTAAAAGACAGATGATGTTCACATAAGTAGCAATCACCGTCATCATTTCCTTGAAATTCTACAATTTGATGTCAGTTAAATATGGAAGTTCTCGGTTTCAGATGGAAGGATCTCAGTTTTCAGATTTATTTATTTTTTAGACAGAGTCTCACTCTGTCCCTGGTTGGAGTACACCTCTGCCTCCTGGATTCAAACAATTCTCCTGTCTCAGCCTCCTGAGTAGCTGGGATTGCAGACACGCATCATACCCGGCTAATTTTTGTATTTTTAGTAGAGATGGAGTTTCACCATGGTGGCTGGGCTGGTCTTGAACTCTTCACCTTAGGTGATCTGCCCGCCCTGTCCTCCCAAAGTGCTGCGATTACAGGCATGAGCCACCGTGCCCGGCCTATTTTCAGATTTTTAGTTGCTCATCCTATTCCATTATAACCAAAGAATTTTGTTTGCATTGTTTTATGTCTATTTTGACATAACGGACTGAAAATTTGACTTTCCACAGATAATTGAAAAGGTGCATTTTCTATTTGGGGGTATATAATGCTTTATATAATCTTAAACTCTGCTTTACTGATTCTGTGTTGCTTAGTTCTGTATTTTTCTTGTTTGGAGACAGGATCTTGTGTCACCCAGGCTGAAGTGGAATGGCACAATCAGGGCTCACTGCAGCCTTGACCTCCCAGGCTCAAGTGCTCTGCCTGCCTCAGCCTCCCAAAGTGCTGGGATTACAGGCAAGAGCCACTGCACCCAGCCAGTTCTATATTCTTGACTATTATGAAAGAGGTTTATTAGTTTCTACTATTCATAATATTAATGCATCCCCTGCAGTTTCTGCTTTATAAAAGTTACTGCAAGGTTATCTGGGGCACAGATATTTACATTTGTTGCAGTGTTATTTTAAGTCATTTATTTAAAATCTTACATTATGTGATCTATTTTGTTTCAGTAGTTCCTCAGCTATGCAGGAAGGTGTCCTTGTGCTAGCAATTATTCCTATAATACCTCTTAAAACATTGCTAGTTAGTGCCCTTTTTCTTTACAGAAGAAATTTGATTGTTGTGAGCAGTAACAAAATTAACCTGAAACTCTTCCTCCACCTTCCTCCCTTCTACTAGTGGGCTAAGGTAGCGTTTTAGCCTGTACAGTTCAAATAGCTTCCTCTGTTCCAACAATAAAAAATATGGTACCCATATATAGCCACATCTATAGCTCTCAGAATGACTCTACCTTCAGAATCTAGAACTGTTTATTACACATGATGCATTCACTTTCCTTAAGACTTCTAAGACCCCTATACCCCTAAACCTTTCTTTTCCTGTGACTGCTTAGCAACTTCCCACTGAGACTTGGTTATTTCTTCTTTGATAGCACTTAACTGACAGTTTGGAATATGTAGGTTTTCTGTCTCTAAGTGATATTATTTGCTCTGAAGATCTGCTGCCAGCTGTTCCCTTTCAGAGTGGAGGCCTCTCCTGGGGAGTGACCAGTTGCTTTCCATTCTAGATCTGGAACCGTCAGCCAGCATTCCCTTTTCTTTGCCCAACCTCCCTCCCCTTTGTGGTTACCACGCCAGGTGTGTGAGTTCAGTATCATACTTACAAGTAATTCAGATACATAGTTTTACCTGTGCTACTGAAGATGTAGTTTGTGGGCTGTTCTTTGTTTTGTTTTGTTATCCTTGTTGCTTTAACTCTTTTCAGAAGACATGGGAAGATTTGAAACCAAGCTACCTCTCTGCTTTGGCAGATAAACAACATTTAAAATCTAAAAACTGCAACCTTGGTATAAAGCAAAGCAGCAGTTGGCATAATGGAGTATCGTCCCTCACTTTGTTCTCACCATAGGTACAGCATATGCAGGAGCGATTGGAAAATCAATAGGTTCTACAGCTGCATCAGCAAATGCTGTTTAAAAAAAAGGGGGGTTGTTAAAATCTTCTTTTGCTGTATAGAATATGCAAAAGCCAAGTTTAACCCATTAAATGCACACTTCCTAACCCCTTTAATATATGTAAATATATTTATTCCTTTTCGAAGATTCTACACTTCATAAAGTAGTCCAGTAATCTAAGACACTGATTTTCATTGGGAGGGAGTTTGGGGAAATTTGTCTCTAGGAACATTGATCGGCACCATCTAGAAATATTTTTGGTTGTCATAATAGTTCAGATGCTCTGAGTAGAGGCTAAGAATGCTGCTAAACATCTGCAATGCATAGAACAGCCCCTAAAACAAAGAGTTACTGAGTGCAGAATGTCAGTAGTGCTGAGGTTAAGAAACCATGATCTAAGCTAAGAAAAAATGAAGTGATAAGGCTTTTTATAAAGTAACAGAATACCATCTATTGAAGTCCTTAGAAAGAAGGCAAGGCAGAATTCTGCAGCTAAAAATCAGCTTAAGGTCATTGAGAACTTGCCCAATGCCACAGAGTTAATAAAAATTAAAAAGCCACACATCTAAATTTGGTATTTCTATACTCCTAATCCCATATTCCTGTTTTCCTACACAGCTGCCTCTCTAGGAAAAAGCATGTACTTTATTTTCTTCTACTTATCATATAGGACAGGAAAGTTTTTAAAGCTTAATCTTTATTTAAAAAAAAAAAAAAAAAAAGGAGACAAGGTCTAGCTCTGCTGCCTAGGCCAAGTGCAGTGGTACTGCAGCTTTGACATCTTGGGCTCAAGATCGTCAGCCTTAGCCTCCTACCTAGCTGGGACTACAGGCATGCCACCACACCTGGCTAGTATTTTTCTTTCAGAGATGGGGTCTCACTATGTTGCCCAGGCTGGTCTCAAACTCCTGGCCTCAAGCAATTCTGCCTCAGCCTCCCAGAATGCTGGGATTACAGGCATGAGCCACTGTGCCCAGCTCTTAAAGCTTAATATATAAAGTATAATGAAAATATGAAAGGAACTTCTATCTCAATTGAAGTATTTATCAATTAAATTCTGCCACAAAGTACAATCTATAGATAGTAATACATAATATTGGAGTTGGCTATATCTAACAAGGAAACTCAATTTCAGGAAGAGCTTATAGATGTTTAGAAACTTTAAGACAGGGTCTCACTCTGTCACCCAGGCTGGAGTGCAGTGGCACAGTCTCAGCTCACTGCAACCTCAAACTCCTGGGCTCAAGGCATTGTTCTGCCTCAGCTTCCCAAGTAGCTGAGACTATAGGCACATGCCACCATGCTTAGCTAATTTTTTAAGTGTTTGTACATACAAAGTCTCTATATTGCCCAGGCTGATTTTGAACTCCGCTGCTCAAGCAATCCTTCTGCCTCAACCTCTCACAGTGCTAGGATTACAGGTGGGAGCCACCTCGCCAGACCTTACCTACTATTCTTGCCAGTGGTTTAACATTGAACCTCTTGGCTGCATCTGCAGTCATCAGAACCACAGCAGCTGCTCCATCATTCAGTGTGCTGGCATTGGCAGCTGTTACTGTGCCTGAAAGCAAAAATGAGCATGAAGTCAAAACATTCCTTCACAATAAATACATTTGGTTCAATTTAACAAATACCTACTGCCTGGGCTGCTAAATGTTTAAAGAAGTTACAAATATGGGTGGAGACAATTCCTGCCCTCAGGAAACAGGTACATAGCTAACAGCAACACAGTGTAAAAATGCCTTTTTACTAAGCATTTTCTCAAAGATCAGAAACATGCATGATGGCAGTGGGTAAATGCTGGTCTACAACCCTTGAAAGATAGTGACCAGTTAATAATTTTGTCTCCAGGGTCTAACTCTTCTCATTCCATATATAGCAGATACTCACTGCATTTTTCAAATCAGATATTCTCATCTAGAACACCTGGAGTGAAATATCAATGAATACTAAAAACTACTGAATCACTTTAAACAGGAGAATTTATGGTATACAAATTATATCAATAAAGCTGTTTTTTTCAGTGCCAATGAAGACCCTACCGTAGATTGCAACATGAAAAACTGAATTCTATAGTCATGTTATACATCTCTTCCCTGGGATTTATATATTGAAGGTATAAACTGTCAAAATAATTTTATACTTTCAATTAATTTTGCATGAGTCTGCTATATTGGAAATGCTAAATAACATCTAGATGTTTTCAACAATTTTTAAAAATCCTTAGGCAATTCTAAGCATTAGATATGGCATACTGGCTCCATTTTTTACTTATGCTTCATTTCTTAACACTAACCATTTTCTTTCTGGAAAACTGTCTTCAGCTTTGGAACTTTGCTAAAATCAACACGTTTGTATTCTTCATCTTCTTTCACCACTACATCTGGTTTACCTAAAATAAAAATATTTTAAGAAAAACCACTCAAAACAAGTAGTCATTCAGCAAACAACTGCTGTACATGGTGCCCAGTATTCTGTGCCTTCCTTTGTATCCCTGCCTCCCTTAAACCATCCCAAGTAAACACTAATCTAGAGTCTACTGCCTATAATCTCTATTATGCTACTGTCTTAAAGAGAAACTTATTAAGTAGCTTAACAAATTTTTTTCTTTTTTTTTTTGAGACAGGGTCTCCCTGTCACTTAGGCTGCAGTTCAGTGGCATCATCACAGTTTACCTCAACCTCTCCAGGTCCAAGTGATCCTCCCACTTCAGCCTCCCACGTAGCTGGGACTATAGGTGTGAACCATCACAGCCAATAATTTTTTATTTTTTTGTGGAGGCCGAGTCTCACTTTGTTGCCCAAGCTGGTCTCAAACTCCTGCGCTCAAGTGATCCTCCCACCGCAGCCTCCCAAAGTGTTGGGATTACAGGTGTGAGCTACTGCACCTAGCCACAAAATTTAAATCTTATGCACCGCCACATCCCATTCTCTTCTCCCTCAACTCCCTTCTATGATCACAGACCCTACTCCTCTGACCCCAGAGGTAGCTATCTGACTTATACTGGCTAAGCTCTAGTATTCTAGCATCTAGAGCACAGTAATCATTCCTGGAATAGAATTGTAACCTAAAGCAAGTTAATGAATCTATACTATGGATTTATTCTGCTGGAACTGGTGAGAAAGTCTCTCTCCTCCTTGAGAACCCTATATATGTGACCCTATAGGTGGAGGCAGCAACTTAAGAAAGGCTGAGAGAATAAAGCACAAAACCCTGCAGGTATGAGAAGCCAAGAGAGCATGTCCTAGTAGTACTGAATATCCATTTCCAATCCCTGAAGTTCCCAGAGCTGAATGGTTGCTACTGTTCATCCTTCGGTTCTTGAAGGCACTCCCAGTAACCTTGTAGTAAACTCCTTTTCAACCTAAAATACCATGTTGCCTGTCACTGACAGGAACACGAGTTCTAATAAATATAGTTCTCAAATGTAAAATAATATTCTTAGAGATCTTATACATGGATTGAAATGTGACATTAAGTTGGGTGGGTTTATGTTCTCTCTGAACTGGCAACTCCACTTTTTTAACCATAAGCAGTTGTCCTCAGTTTAAATGAACAAAGATAACAATGTCCTAATTTAAAACTGGAGCATAAAACATTCAGCAACATGAAAAATCTATTCATCTTTTTTGGAACATGATCTCTCTACCTTTTGCTGTAACTGTGACAGGAATAACTTCATCTGCAAATTTCCCAGCTTCCCATGCTGCTTTACTTCTGGTGTAAGAGTTAATAGCATAAGTGTCCTGTTCATCTCGTGCAATATTCAGCTTCTTTGCTGTATTCTCAGCACAGTTGCCCTGATAAAAAGTTGAAATATTTTAAAGCTAGTTAACTTTGCATAATTTAGGAAATATCTATTAACTTTGCATAACATAAAATAGTGGTTAGTAGGTTCAATTTAGTTTCTTAAGATACATTTCTTTCTATACTAGGTAACTTTTCACTCATGTCTTTTTTTGAGACAAAGTTTTGCTCTTCTCATCCAGGCTGGAATGTTGTGGTGCAATCTTGTCTTATTGCAACCTCTGCCTCCCAGGTTCAAGTGATTCTCCTGCCTCAGCCTCCCCAGTAGCTGGGATTACAGGTGCACACCACCACCATGCCTGGCTAATTTTTTTGTATTTTTAGTAGAGACAGGGTTTCACCACATTGGCCAAACTGGTCTCCAATTCCTGACCTAGGGTGATCCTCCCGCCTCAGCCTCCCAGAGTGCTGGGATTACAGGCATGAGCCACTATGTCCAGCCCACTCATGTCTTATCTTCAAATATTTGAATTAGCCCAGAAGTTGCTAGCTAAGCATCAGAAAATACTCTATTTAAATGTGGGACAATTTCTTTAATGACAGCCATGCTGATCCAATAGACATACAAAAATACTTTCCTAAAGTGCATGGCTAAAATCAGTTACAGAGCCCATCTTTCAGTTCAGTTTGTAAAGTATATACAATAAGAAAAATCAAACAGTACTGGACGTTAGATAGCATTTATCCACTAGAAATCCCATTTACCATATGAATTTTATTGTAGACATCAGTTAGCCCGTCTTTTACGATCAAATCTTCAAGCTTTACCCCTCCATAGGGTGTTGCTCCTCTGTTCATCACATAAGGAGCATTGGACATGCTCTCCATCCCACCTGCCACCATCACATCCTGCGCAGCAACACCAGAAAGACCCAATGTTAACTCAGATAGTTGCAAACCCTTAATACCATTTATACAGCTACCTCCAAACAAGTATTCTACATGCATTTATTAAACATTTGTTACACAGTGAATATAGGAAGTATCCTCGTTACTTTACCCTGATGAAAAGAAATGGTATAAAATGTGTAATGATAAGTTGGCTGGGTGCGGTGGCTCACATCTGTAATCCCAGTACTTTAGGAGGCTGAAGGGGGTGGATCATTTGAGGTCAGGAGTTCGGGATCACCCTGGCCAACATGCTGAAACCCCTGTCTACTAAAAATATAAAAATTAGCTGGGCGTGGTGGGAGGCACCCGTAATCCCAGCTACTTGGAAGGCCAAGGCAGGACGACTGCTTGAACCTGAGAGGCAAAGGTTGCTGTGAGCTGAGATCAAGCCACTGCACTCCAGCCTGGGTGAGAGAGCAAGACTCAGTCTTTGAAAAAAAAAAAAAAAAAAAGAGCGAGAGAAGTACATTACCAGACACTAATAAGAATACCAGAAATCTTCCATATACAACCATCTTCTAAAATACTTATTTTTTTTTTTTAGACATGGTCCTACTGTTGCCCAGGCTGGAGTGCAGTGGCCCGATCTCAGCTCACTGCAACCTCCACCTTTTGGGCTCAAGTGATCCTCCGATCCCAGCCTCCTGAGTAGCTAGGTCTACAGACATGCACCACCACACCCAGTTAATTTTTGTATAGTATTTTTAGTAGAGACGGGGTTTCACTATGTCACCCAGGCTGGTCTCGAACTCCCAGACTCAAGCTATCCTCCCACCTCAGCCTCACAAAGTGCTGGGATTACAGGCATAAGCCACTGTGCCTCACCTGAAATTCTTACCTTCTAACCCTTCATTTCATTCATGCTACTAAAAAGGTAATGTGTTCTAGAAGATTAGAAGGAATCTCAGTTTGTGGAAATAATCCCACTTCCTTAACTGAGATCTTCATCATCTCTTCCTGGACAGCTGAAAAAAATGTCCACTTGATCTTTTGACATGCAGCCTTTCCACCAAAGAAGCATCTACACTCATCTGACTCATTTTGGCTAGAATGTAAGTCTGATCGTTTCACGCCTTAGCAAACTCAGCACAGTATATAAAGCCTTTACAATATGCCTTCTCTCCCTTTTTTCAGTCTCATGGCTGAAGAATTAAAGCTCTCCAGAGACACTGTGCACATTCACACACACACCTCTACACTTTCTGACCTATCCACCAACATGTAAAAACACCTACATTTCCTTTAAAACTAATCAGAACACTACTTCATGTCTGCCTTGACCACTTATTTCTATCTTTTCTTGAAACAGTTTATCTTCCTTCATGTTCCCCAATGCTTTCATTAATATTATATGTTTATATGTCAAGTCTTCCCCCTAGACTTTGCTCCTTTGAGGTCAGACACCTTGTCATATTTTTACATCCTTGGGAACTGGCATATAGAGGTTTAATAAATATCAATCAATCAACCTGTTACTACTTTACAAGTAAGCCAAAAAAATTCACTTGCATTATAAGGACTAGTTAAAAACAGTTTAATATAAACATAAAGCCAATGATATCTTCTTACAATCTTTGATCAGGCATACAGACAAGCAAGCTCTATACCAAAGAAACCTAAATATTTTGCCTATCCCAAAATACAGAAATTCTTAACCAGTTCTTATTTAAGTTTTATTCACTTGTACTTTTTACTAGCAGTGATGGCACTAAAAACTGACAGAAAATAAGGTATCAATTATTCTTCATTATAAAGTAAAACTGACCATTTTCCAAGATGATAAATATTCAAAACAAAGCACTTCCAAGTATGCCTGTAAGTCACTGTATTTATGCACAAATGAATCAAATAATATTAAATGAAAGTATTTCAATGCAGTACAGATAGTATTTGCTAGAGAACCACAATGAACCAATTAAGACAAAACTTTCCACGTCAAGCAGTTCTGAAAGTCTAAACAATCTCATGACCGTCTTTCACCCACTGGTTTGACAAGGGTTTGGTACCACCCAGTGTTGGTGCAGCTGCAAACAGGTCACACAACTTTTGGAAAGTGTAACTGGTACAACTTTTATGGAAAGCATTTGCTAATATCAAAATGTTCAAATCCTCTGACTCAGCATTTCTTTTAGGAATTTGTCCAACAGAGACCTGCACATGTAGAGATTTTTTTCAATGTTCTGTTCACCTATTTCCAGTGACTGGCACACGGTAGATGCCCAGCCCTGTAACTTTGTGGCTGTCTCAGACACACTGAAGATAATCTTCAACTGAAATATGAAGAGCTCAGATCTGAGAAAATCCTGGGTCTTCTGTGTGCCCAGGTCTCACCTCCTGACATGACAGCATATATGTGCTAAGCAGCCTGTCTCTTGCTTAAGGCCAATTAGAAAGCCTGTAGAACTTAACTGAATCCAGGCATTGTACAAAGTACAAATGAGTCATCAAGCCTGGGCTCAATGATTTTATTCCCAGGGTTACACATCTTGTTCTCCTTTATAATGAAAACCCTTCTTATTCTGTCAAACACAGTATTTATGAATTCTCAGTCACCCATCCTCAGAGAAAGACCCCAATGCCTTGGCTGAACACTACTTTTTTTTTCTTTTTTGGACAGAGTCTTGCTCTGTCTCCCAGGCTGGAGTGCAGTGGCATAATCTCAGCTCACTGCAACCTCTGCCTCCCAGATGCAAGTGATTCTTGTGCCTCAGCTTCCAGGGTAGCTGGGATTACAAGCGCCTGCCACCACACCCAGCTAATTTTTGCATTTTTAGCAGAGATGGGGTTTTGCCATGTTGGCCAACCTGGTCTTGAATTCCTGGCCTCAAGTAACCTGCCCTGGCCTCAGCCTACTGAAGTACTGGAATTATAGGACTGAGCCACTGCGCCTGGGCCTAAAAACTACTTTTTAACACAAAACACTTTTCCTATCTTTTTTTTTTTTATAAAAGAGCAGGGTCCCATTTGCTATGTTGCCTAGGCTGGTCTGAAACTCCTGGGATCCTCCTGCCTCTACCTTCTAAAGTGCTGAATTACAGGCATGATACCCAACCAAGGCTATCATTTTGATCATTTTTCAAATGGACTTAGCAAATCCAGACACTCTTGAATGTATGAGAAAACAGTAACTTATGAGAAACAATTTCATTTCTAAAGCATGAATATGCCTAAATTTTTGTGTCTTTTAGCCCTGGGTATTATTCTGCTTAATAAATGGAAAAGGTGTTTCTTACCTGATGTCCACACATAAGATTTTGAGAGGCCATCATGATGGCTTTCATTCCTGAAGCACAAACTTTGTTTATGGTGGTGCATGGAGTAGAAATAGGTAAGCCTAAAACCAATATAAGTCACTTTTGAAAAACAGATAGTCAAACACAACTGCAGAACTTTAATAGAGCATGTTACTATAATCTGCAACATTTCTGCCAGTTTATATAATGCATTTAGTATTTCATTTAAGCTTAAATAACCTTCATTCTGCCATTTTACACTTTTTTTTTGAGATGGAGTCTCGCTCTGTCACCCAGGCTGGAGTGCAGTGGCGCAATCTCAACTCACTGCAACCTCCACCTCCCGGGTTCAAGTGATTCTCCTTCCTCAGCCTCCCGAGTAGCTGGGATTACAGGCGTGTGCCACCACAAACACCTAATTTTTGTATTTTTAGTAGCAGCAGGGTTTCACTACATTGGCCAGGATGGTCTCGATCTCTTGACCTCGTGATCCACCTGCCTCAGCCTCCCAAAGTGCTGCAATTACAGGCGTGAACCACTGCACCCAGCCCATTTTACACATTTTAAGTATAAAAGCAAAAATGTCTTCCTAGTACCTGCGCCCAATACTGCCTGCCTTGTAGGAGCTTGTCCTGTGCCTCCTTGTAGAACATTACCCATGTATGCTTCTTTCACTTCTTCTTTTGGAATCCCTTTATTAAAAAAAAAAAGCCAAAAAGGCATTTAATTCAATACTTAGTGATTACCTAATAAGATACATAACATTACACAATAGGAATGGTTTCTTTTTCTTGTCAGTTTTGAGTTCCAATCTAAACTGTATAGGACAAAGCCTTCTTTGTAAGGGAATGCAGAAATGTAGGCATTAAGTCCTTTCTGTTTTTCTGAGATGGAGGTCTTGCTCTGTCACCCAGGCTGGAGTGCAGCGGCGCCATCTCGACTCACTGCAACCTCTCCCTCCCAGGTTCAAGCGATTCTCTTGCCTTGGCCTTCCAAGTAGCTGGGATTACAGGATGCCTGCCACCATGCCCAGCTAATTTTTGTATTTTTAGTAGAGATGGGGTTTCATCACATTGGCCAGGCTGGTCTTGAACTCATGACCTCATGATCTGCCCACCTCAGCCTCCCAAAGTGCTGGGATTATAGGCATGAGCCACTGCACCCGGCCACATTAAGTCATTTCTAAGTGTTACATCCATAGTTAATGCAAAATAAGTATATTCTCCATCGAATAATTTTGTTCCTTTAAAAAGCAAAGCAACTACTGACCTGCCTTTTCAATGGCTCCCTGAATTGCAATGGAACCGAGTTTGGTGGCTGGCAGCGAAGAAAGGCTGCCTAAGAAGGATCCAATGGGTGTTCTTGCAGCACTTACTATGACCACTTCCTGGCAAGACATAAGATGGTAAAAATTATAGGTATTTTACCCAAATCATATTTCATTAAATAAACCTAATTCATAAATACCCAAAAACACTTTTATGAATGAGTAGTCATCAAAAATTAAAATAATCTCAATAGTTGAACAGCTGTAAAGATAATCAATTCAATGGTAGCGCTTACCGAATACCAGTTCAGTAAGCTGTAAAGATAATTCAACGGTAGCGCTTACTGAATACTAATTAAGTCCTACCGTTGAATTGATTATCTTTACAGCCATTCAACTATTTTCTCTAAGGAAGGCCTTAGAGAAACCAACTCAAAAAACAGAGGTAGATCCTTCCCAGTTCTCCACAGGAGGTTTGGGGTCACAAGCTTAAGTTTCCTTTCTATTCCTCAGTCGTAACTTAAGAAAAATGGTCACTCTAACTTGGTTTGTTTTTGTATTTTTGTTTCGAGACAGAGTCTTGCTCAGTTGTCCAGGCTGGAATGCAGTGGCATCATCATAGCTCATTGCAGCCTCGAACTCCTGGGCTCAAGCAATCCTCCTGTCTTGGCCTACCAAAGTGCTGGGATTACGGGTATGAGCCACCACACTCTGCCACTTTACTCTTGTTAACTGCATAATAAACAACTCTAACCAAGACGGTCCCTTACTAAAAGGAACTCTGGGCTAGGAATCAAGACCTGTATCTTAGATAGGGCTATACCACTTAACTAGGACAGAGCCAGAGCCATAATTACTTCTTTTTTTTTGAGATGGAATCCCGCTCTGTCGCCCAGGCTGGAGTGCAGTGGCGTGATCTTGGCTCACTGCAACCCCTGCCTCCCAGATTCAAAGGATTCTCCTGCGTCAGCCTCCTGAGTAGCTGGGATTACAGGCACCTGCCACCATGCCCAACTAATTTTTGTATTTTTAATAGAGACAGGGTTTTGCCATGTCAGCCAGCCTGTTCTCGAACTCCTGATGTCAGGTGATCCACCCACCTTGGCCTTCCAAAGTGCTGGGATTACAGGCATGAGCCACCCAGAGCCATAATTTCTTAAACAATAAGACAATAACATGAACATTAAGCAAAAGAATATAAAAGCCCCCTTGAATACTATAAAACAGCACTGTGACAATTCTCTCCTCACACTTGTCTTCCACAGTCTCCTATTTATAGATTAATAACAGAATTATTGCCTAGGTTTTGATAGAAGATCTTAACTAAGTCATTTTAGTGAACCTTACAAAACAAAAAGAGGATTCCTCAGAAGGTCCTAGGAGATGCTGTAATGGCCCTCCTTGTCCAATTCCCAGCTGTTCCACTCCCTCTCTTCTAGGATTTTCTATACAGTGTCTGCTTGTACCACACACACAATACAATGGGAGTCCCTGTGAGTCAAGGAAGAACACCGTCCAGTTCTAGAGGAAACGTTGTTTGCAACAGACGATGGAGAAGCAGCAAACATGAGCAGAGACTAACTGAAATGTTTTTACATATTTCAATAGTGAGAGACTAACTGAAATGTTTTCATATTTCAATAGTTAGCTATTCCTAACCATTGCATAATCCTGCTCTGACCTCCACATATACCCAGATCATCAGTATATACATTTTTATTGACATTTCCTTTACATTCTGGAAAATTTTTTTTTATTTTTAATTTTTATTATTATTATTTTTTTACTCCAATAGAACCTTACACCATAAATTCTGGAAATTTTAAAGCACAATTTAAATTACTTACCTTCAAAGTGGGTTTTGATACATAACTTCGTTCCACGTATCTTATTTCCTGTAATATAAATATTTATAATGTAAAAAATATTAATCTATATCATTTTATATTTCTCAGTGATAAGGTTACAGTGATTTCTTCCTGTACCTTTATGCTTTCATTTCCAAGTTTTTGCAGTCAGAATATATCACTTTTAAAAATTAGAAAAAAAACTGCTACATAATAAACTTTTCTGATTAACTAGTCATTGAAAATGTGTGGTGTTTTTGTTTTTTTTTTTTTTTTGGAGAGAGAGTTTGCTCTTGTTGCCTAGGCTGGAGTGCAGTGGCTCAATCTCGGCTCAGTGAAACCTCCACCTCCTGGGTTCAAGCAATTCTCCTGCCTCAGCCTCCCAAGTACCTGGGATTATAGGCATGCACCACCATGCCTGGCTAATTTTCTGTTTTTAGTAGAGATGGGCTTTCTCCATGTTGGTCAGGCTGGTCTTGAACTCCCGACCTCAGGTGATCCACCTGCCTTGGCCTTCCAAAGTGCTGGGATTACAGGTGTGAGCCACGGCACCTGGCCGGAAATGTATGTTTTAACTTCTAAGTTTACTATCTTAAAATTTCTAAGTCTTGGCCAAGTGCGGTGGCCTGTAATCCTAGCACTTTGGGAGGCTGAGGCGGGCAGATCACCTGAAATCAGGAGTTCAAGACCAGCCTGGCCAACATTGTGAGACCCAGTCTCTACTAAAAATACAAAAATTAGCCCAGTGTTGTGGCACATGCCTGTAATCTCAGCTACTTGGGAGGCTGTGGCAGGAAAATCGCTTGAACCCAGGAGGCAGAGGTTGTAGTGAGCCAAGATTGCACCACTGCACTCCGGCCTGAGCAACTGAGCAAGACTGTCTGAAGAAAAAAAAAAATTCAAGTGTTTCTTAAAATCTAACAAGATATTCTCATTTCCTTATTTTTTATTTATTTTTTTTTTTTTTTTTGAGACGGAGTCTTTTGCTCTGTCACCCAGGCTGGGGCACAACGAATGGCACGATCTTGGCTAACTGCAGCCTCTGCCTCTCAGATTCAAGTGATTCTCCTGCTTCAGCCTCTTGAGTAGCTGGGATTATAGGCACCCACCACTATGCCCAGCTAATTTTTTTTATTTTTAGTAGAGACGGGGTTTCAGCAGGTTGGTCAGGCTGGTCTCGAACTTCTAACTTCTGGTAATCCATCTGCCTTCGTCTCCTAAAGTGCTGGGATTACAGGCATGAGCCACTGCGCCTGGCCAGATATTCTCATTTCTTTTTTTTTTTTTGAAGTGATTTTACCTTTATTTCCTTCACTTTAAGCCAATCATGAAATTTCACAGTGATTTCTGGAGTGGGGGCAGAAGGAAGGCGGTGTCAAGAATCACTGGGGCTGTGGCCCAGTCAGCCCGTGGAGGTGCAGGTAGGGTGGGCCCTCACTGGGGCAGCTGGAGGAGCACAGACTGCCCCGCCGGCAGGTAGGTGATGTTCCGAGAGCGTGAGAGCTGGTATGCGATGTCCTCCACAGCTTCCAGCTTACGCAGCTCGATCAGGCCGTCCCCTGCGGTGGCCAGCGAGTTGGCAATCAGCTCAGCTGCCTTGGAGTCACCCTCAGCAGAGATGATAGCCGCCTTTTTCTGCTGTTCAGCCTTTTCCACTACAAATCTGGCCCTCTCTGCTTCCTGCTGAGCCACCTGTTTGGCTTCCACCGCTTCTGTGAACTCCTTCCTGAAGGTCAGATGTGTCAAGGATACATCGTCCAGGATGAGCCCAAAGGTGGCTGCTCGCTCTGTAAGGTCGTCGTTCACCTGCCTGGAGACCAGCTCTCTCTGGGTGATTAGTTCTCCAGCATCAAAGCGAGCCACCACTGACTTGAGGATCTCGGTCGTGATGGACGGCAGCACGCGCTCATCATAGTCCTCTCCGATGCTGGTGAAAATGCGAGGCAGCTGGCTGGCGACGGGCCGGAAGAGGATGCCCAGTGTGATGCTGACATTCTGTAAATCTTTGCTACCAGTGATGACTGGCACATTATGCGGCCGAGAACAGCAGTCAAAGATAATTGGCTTCTGTACCCATGGGATGAGAAAGTGAGTCCCTTCCCCTACCACAATGTCCTGTACTCCACGGAATCGGTCAAAGATGACAGCTCTGTGCCCAGCATCCACATTATATAAGGCTGAGTTCACCACGCCTCCTGCCACAGCTAAGGCCAGGACAAACTTGCCAATGGACTCAAATACTTTGGCAGCCATGTTTTCTTCTGCTGGACCCTCTCACACCTGCTTCCACTCTGACCTCTCATTTCTTTAAGATTGTTTTTGCCAGGCGCAGTGGCTCACACCTGTAATCCCAGCACTTTGGGAGGCTGAGGTGGGCAGATCACCAGAGGTCAGGAGTTCGAGACCAGCCTGACCAATACGGTGAAACTCCATCTTTAAAAAAGAAAAAGAAAAAAATAATTGTTTTCAAGTAAAACTTGCTGTTTCTCCCCATGCACTTCCAAAAATTGTCTTTTTATATGAGGCAAACACATCTCATATAAATATGATCTGTAATAGCAGATAAATTATTTCTTAAAGGAAAAAGTAATCATCTTTCCCCTACTACTTTTCAGTTCTTTCCACGCTTCTTAGGAAAAAATGTCAACAACAGATCGGGCGCAGTGGCTCATGCCTGTAATCCCAACACTTTGGAAGGCTGAGGTGGGTGGATCACTTGAGGTCAGGAGTTGGAGATCAGCCTGGCCAACTTGGCAAAACCTTGTCTTTACTAAAAATACAAAAATTAGCCAGGGGTGGTGGTGGGTGCCTGTAATCCCAGCCACTTGGGAGGCTGAGGCAGGATAATCTCTTGAACCCAGGAGGCGGAGGTTGCAGTGAGCCGAGATCACACCACTGCATTCTAGCCTGGGTGACAGAGCAAGGCTCCGTCTCAAAAATGAAAAAAAAAAAAAAAATTCATTATACGAAAAAGACACTTGCACAACATGTTCATAGCACTATAGCCTGGGAGAAAAGAGCAAAAGTCTGTTTAAAAAAACAAAACAAAAAACACAGTAAATTCTGACAATGCAGGACACAATTCAGAGACATAACTGATCTGAAATTAAGACTATTTACAGGACATAGAACAAAGAATACAATCTTTTTTATTTTGTTTTGAGGCAAGGTCTTGCTATGTTACCCAGGCTGGAGTGTAGTGGTGCAATCATGGCTCACAACAGCCTCGACATTCCAGGAAGAATAAAGTTTTTATCCTCTGAGGTCAAAAAGCACAGCAGACAGTCAAAAGTGACAATTTAGATTTAGAACTTTATCAACTAATTATGGAAAGTTATAATGGGCAATCATCTCATAAACAGAGCAACAAACAACAAATGTCTGAACTTTAAATTGACCCAAGAATTTAGCTTTTCACAGATCAACATGCTTTGTCCTGACTCAACACAAAGTAACTAAAACTTTCCATTTACAACACAGAACAGACAAAAGAAAGATTTGTCAAGCAGGAGTTATAAACAAGAGTCACAGTAACAAAGAACCCCCCAAATTGACTTTTTTTTTTTTTGAGACGGAGTCTCGCTGTCACCCACTCTGGAGTGCACTGTCATGATCTCAGCTGACTTCAACCTCTGCCTCCTGGGTTCAAGCGATTCTCCTGTTTCTGCCTACTGAGTAGCTGGGATTTACAGGTGCCCACCCACCACCATGCCCGGCTAATTTTATTTTTAGTAGAGACAGGGTTTCACCATGTTGGCCAGGCCAGTCTCAAACTCCTGACCTCAGGTGATCTGCCAGCCTCGGCCTCCCAAAGTGCTAGGATTACAGATGTGAGCCACCATGCCCAGGCCCAAATTGATTTTTATAGTGTTTGGATGAGAATAGATATGGCAAATGGCACCGTAAAGAGAGAATGTTTCCCTAGGCAGTGGAAGAACAGAATTTAATTCTAAGGTAAACACTTTTTTGATGTTAATATTATGGAATAAGTCACTGTTATGTGGAAACTTTATGTTAACAACTTTGCTGAATGAAATAAACTAAGTCCTGATTCGATTTTAAAATGTCATCATTACAAATATTCAATGCAGCCCCTATTCCAAAGAAGCCTTTACAGTCTTTTTAGGGAGAGATGACTGACACACAAACAATTATTTAATACTTCACTTGCTCAGCAAACTTGTTGAAATCACTTACCTTATAGAAGGCATTATGAGGAATTTGAAATCTATAAAACATGGTTCTATACTCAAGCAGCATTATAATCTTCTGGGGGAAAATGTTAAAATTACCTGTAGATATTTCTAAGATAGAATTTGGCAAGAAATACAGGAGTAGCTTTTTTTTTTTTTTTGCATTTTAGGTTTTGGGGTACATGTGAAGAACATGCAAGATTGTTGTATAGGTACACACGTGGCAGTGTGATTTGCTGCCTTCCTCCCCATCACCTATATCTGGCATTTCTCCCCATGCTATCTGTCCCCAACTCCCCACCCCCGCTGTCCCTCCCCTATTTCCCCCTGATAGACCCCAGTGTGTGATGCTCCCCTCCCTGTACCCATGTGTTCTCATAGGAGTAGCATGTAAATAAACAAGCCATCCCAGATTCACAGAACGATTCCGTGGTGCTGTACAATGATCACTGAAATGCTTCAGGCAGTTTTACAAACATTTGGTGTCAGATTCATGTTAACACAACAGAGATCACTGATATGTTACATGCTGCTATCAGATTAACTTGTTGGTCCAGACTTTGAAATAAAAGTAATATACTACCTCTGTCTGTATTTCTACTTTCTTAAAGCTATGTCATTATATAAGGAAGGTTTGTGTTAGTTTTCAGTCTCCTAAGCTTCACTCAAGTGATAGTGTATGCTACTGACCCAGGCCAGCACTTATGTGTATGCCTAGGTAGGCAAGGCCCAAGTGCATCTGCTCAGCAGGTGTACTTATCATAGGGGATGCTAGTATATTGTGTGTGATCCAGCTTTGAATAAAAAGTTCCTACATAGGCCAGGTGCAGTAGCTCATGCCTATAATCCCAGCACGTCGGGAGGCTGAGGCAGGTGGATCACTTGAGGCCAGGAGTTTGAGACCAGCCTGACCAACATGGCAAAACCCCATCTCTACCAAAAATACAAAAATTAGCTGTGTATAGTGGTCCATGCCTGTAATCCTGGCTACTTGGCAATCATGAGGCAGGAGAATCACTTGAATCTGGGAGGCAGAGGCTGCAGTGAGCCAAGATCACGCCACTATACTCCAGCATGGGTGACAGAGCGAGACTCCATTTAAAAATAATAATAATAAATTTTAAAAATAATAAAATTTACCAAAAAAATGTTTCTACTTGTAGTAAACACGCTGGTCACTGCCTCTCCAAACACACGCCTTTCTCAAAGGGCTCTGGAAAGGGCAACCCTAAGTATTCAGAAGGTGATTCCCCTGCCTCTGGCCAGAGCTGATAGGATCAAGAATGGAATGGACTCACATACGCTAGCACCCTGAGAGACTGGGTCACAGTTGGATGATAGTGGGCACTGGGATTGAAAAGTCACACAGGGCTGGAGCTGACCAGCCAATGCCACCGAAAAGCAGAGGTTAGAACAAAGAGAAAGGCCATGAATATGCTGAGAAGCAAAAGAATGGAACATGTATAGTCAGAGACAGGAGAAATAGACCACGGCACACCAGAAAAGACAAAAGACTGACTGCTCAGTTAGTGATTTTCTAGTTTGCATTCTGGCAGGGTCAGTTGTACTTTATTTTGTTTCCTTTTTAAAAAGTTTTACATATAAAAATAAATAAACCAGAAGTCGTAGACTCAAGCAATCCTCCTGTCTCAGCCTCTAGAGCATCTGCGACTACAGGCACGTGTCCCTGAACCCAGCCAGCTGCACTTTATTTCTGATCCTTGGATGTCCTCATGCTTGCCCATTGTATCTCTTCCAAAAGTCCCCTTTCTGGAGATTCCTTAAAGAACTAAAGTAGAACTACCATTTGATCCAGCAATCCCATGACTGGGTATCTACCCAGAGGAAAAGAAGTCATTATACGAAGTCCAGGCACGGTGGCTCACCCCTGTTATCCCAGCACTTCGGGAGGTCAAACCAGATGAATCACTTGAGGTTAGGAGTTCAAGACCAGCCTGACCAGCATGGAGAGAAACCCTGTCTCTACTTTAAAAAGTACCAAATTAGCCGGGCGTGGTGGTGCATACCTGTGTTCCCAGCTACTCAGGAGGCTGAGGCAGGAGAATTGCTTGAACCCAGGAGACGGAGGTTGCAGTGAATGGAGATGACACCACTGCATTCCAGCCCAGGCGACAGAGCAAGACTCCGTCTCAAAAGTGGAAAAAAAAAAAAAAAAAGAATTCATTATATGAAAAAGACACTTGCACACACATTTTCATAGCAGCACAGTTCAAAATTGCAAAACTATGGAACCAGCCCAAATGCCCATCAATCAATGAGTGGATAAAGCAAATGAGTTGTATATACCATGGAATATCACTCAGCCATAACAAGGAATGAAATGATGGCATTCACTGCAACCTGGATGGGATTAGAGACTCTCATTCTAAGTGAAGTAACTCAGGAATGGAAAACCAAACAGCCTATGTTCTCACTTATAAATGGGAGCTACATGGCCAGGCGCGGTGGCTCACACCTGTAATCCCAGCACTTTGGGAGGCTGAGGCAGGCGGATCATGTGAGTTGGGAGTTCGAGACTAGCCTGACCAACATGGAGAAATCCCGTCTCTACTAAAAATACAAAAAATTAGCTGGACTTGGTGGCTCATGGCTGTAATCCCAGCTACTAGGGAGGTTGAGGCAGGATAATCGCTTGAACCCAGGAAGCGGAGGTTTCAGTGAGCCGAGATTGCACCATTGCACTCCAACCTGGGCAATGAGCGAATCTGATCTCAAAAAATTAATAATAAAATTTAAAAAAAAAGTGGGAGCTACACTATGAGGGCACAAAGGCGTAAGAATGATACAATGGCTGGGCGCAGTGGCTCACACCTGTAATCCCAGCACTTTGGGAGGCCAAGGCAGGTGGATCACGAGATCAAGAGATTGAGACGATCCTGGCCAACGTGGTAAAACCCTGTCTCTACTAATAATACAAAAGTAAGCTAGGCTTGGTGGCATGTGTATGTAGTCCCAGCTACTCGAGAGGCTGAGGCAGGAGAATCACCTGTACCCAGGAAGTGGAGGTTGCAGTGAGCTGAGATCATGCCACTGCACCCCAGCCTGGGCGACAGAGCGAGACTCCGTCTCAAGAAAAATAAATTTTGAGGACTCAGTAGAAAGGGTGGGAGGCGGGTGAGGGATAAAAGACTATACACTGGACACAGTGTACACTGCTCAGGTAATGGGTACGCCAAAATCTCAGGTATCACCACTAAAGAACGTATATCATCAAACACCACCTGTCCCCCAAAACCTCCTGAAATAAAAATAAAGTTTTAAAAGTCCCTTTCTACTTGGCTAGTTTGTTCCTTGTTTACTAAGCCACTTCTCTTCTCTCGCTTTTCTGCTTCAGTTTAATGGAAGCTTCCCTGACTTTCTCCACTTTGCTCTGGATCCCATCTCCAGTTGCCTTTCCCTCTCCCCTATGACATTCATCCTTTATTTCTGGCTAACTCCATAAACATACAAACAGCTAAGATTCCCCCCACCTAAAAAAAAAAAAAGTAAAAACAAACGTCTCTTGACCCACATTCCCACTGAGCTTTCACTTCTTTTTTTTGAGACAGAGTCTTGCTCTGTCACCCAGGCTAGAGTGCACTGCAACCTGTGCCCCCTGGGTTCAAGTGCTTCTCTTGTCTCAGCCTCCAGAGTAGCTGGGACTACAGGCGCGCCACAACGCCTCTCCAATTTTTGTATTTTTAGTAGAGAGGGGGTTTCACCATGTTGGCCAGGCTGGTCTTGAACTCCTCACCTCAGTCTTGATCTGCCAGCCTCAGCCTCCCAAAGTGCTAGGATTACCGGCATGAGGCATGGCCTCATCTCACCCGAGTTCCCTTTGGCAAGAAGGGTTCTCCATGTACCTACAATGTCTGTTTACTTGTCCTCACCTCCTCTTTATGGTTCAACCCACTCAGCTCCAGATTTTATTTCTGCCAGTTTACCACTGTTGGTCCTGGGAAAGATCAACAATGTCTGTGTAGCAAAATCCAACTCACTATAATGGTCTCACTTAACCTTTTAACATCTCAGCAAGACTGGGCTCACCTTTCTTTGAGATACATGTCAAGCAGTTAAGTGCCTGGCTTACTAGCTCAGTATTCTTTGTTTGCTTCTTTGTTTGGTAGAGACAGAGTCTCACTATTTTACCCAGGCTGGTCTCAAACTCCTGGGCTCAAGCGATCCTCCTGCCTTGGCCTTCCCAAGTGCTGGGTTTACAGGCGTGAGCCATTGTGCCCTGCAAGCTGACTATTCTCAAGCAAGTTACTTAGACACACTTACCTTGGGTTTTCTCAAATACCCTCCACAGGCTATGAGAATGAGGTAATAAGTGTAATCCACTGCAGAAACTGTTCCTTGTCTTGGCTTCCATTACATATGTGGCCTCCTTCCTACCTCATTGGTCATATTTACCTCAGTCTTCTTTACTATCTCCTCTTTCCCTTCCAACAAGTGCAGAATGGCCCAGAGCTCTGTTCCAGGCCTCTGTTAATTTAACTTCACTATCTCCTTAGATAATCATATCCAATCCTATGGCTTTAAAAAGCATTTATGTGCTGATGATGTTCCAAATTTATCTCCAACCCTGACCTGTCAACTGACCACCGGACTCACAACCAATCGCCAACCCGACAGCTACAGGTCAATGTCCAAACCATAGCTCGCAATTTCCAACCCTAGAAAACCTGTTTGTGTCCAGGCGCAGAGGCTCACGCCTGTAACCCCAGCACTTTGGGAGACCGAGGCGGGCAGATCACGAGGTCAGGAATTCAAGACCAGCCTGGCCAACATGGTGAAATCCCGTCTCTACCAAAAATACAAAGAAAAAAAAGATTGGCGGGGCATAGGGGCACGTTCCTTGCCTGTAATCCCAGCTATTCCCAAGGCTGAGGCGGGGTAACTGCTTAAATCGAGGCGGCAGAGGTTGCAGTGAGCCAAGATTGTGCGACTGCACCCCAGCCTAGGTGACAGAGCAAGACTCCGTCTCAAAAAAAAAAAAAAAAGAAAAAAAAAGAAAACCTGTTTGTTCCCGGTATTCTCAGGTGCTCAAGCCAAAATCACCCATCATGCTTCCCTTTATTCCAATCTGTAAAACCCAGATACTGTCACCAGTGTCCAAAATGTACTAAATTCGTCTGCTCTGCCCCATCTCCACTGCTGCCACCTAGTCCAAGCCACCATCTCTTGTTCCTATTAATGACCTTCTGCCTAGTTCTCTGCTTCCCCTGATACCTCTCTACAGTCCATCCAGTTTTGAATGTAAATCAGATCACAACACTCTACTGTTTAAAATTTTATTTCATGGTCTTTCATTGTTTTTGGGACGATACCCAAACTCTTTACCTCATCCTACAACGCCCTGCATGATCTGGCTGCCGGTTTTCTCTGCAAATTTACATCACTCTTGCTCTATGCCAGCCATTGGCATCTCTTTGTTCTAAACCCTATCGCAGTACCTCAGGGTCTCTGCAATGTTCCTCTGCCAGTAATAGTCTCCTCAGGCCAGGCACTGTAGCTCATGCCTGTAATCCCAGCACTTTGGGAGGCTGAGGCAGGCAGATCACTTGAGGTTAGGAGTTCAAGACTAGCCTGGCCAACATGGTGAAACACCATCTCTACTAAAAATACAAAAATTAGCAAGGCATGGTGGTGGGCACCTGTAGTCCCAGCTACTTGAGAGGTTGAGGTGGGAAAATCGCTTGAATCCAGGAGGCAGAGGTTGCAGTGAGCCAAGATCATGCCACCGCAATCTAGCCTGGGTAAGAGTGTGACCCCAAAAAAATCAAAAACAAAATAAAAAGTCTCCCTAGCTCTCCATGGCTGGCTCATTTTTGTTCTTCATGTCTTTTCTAATGACACATTCCCAGAATGAATCCTAACGTACTCTAACCTACTCTATTTAAAGTTGCCCTCTACTTTTTCCTCTTTTATATGAATATCATTATTTCTTTCAAATCACCTCTCACACTCTATGTGGTTCACATCTTTGTTTAAATTATCCACCCCTCCAACATAATGCAGGATTCCTGATGGCAGGACATGTCTCTCGTTCACTGCTACATCCCTATCACTTAGCATAGTGCCTAGTGCTAATTAAATATCAGAAATGAATGACAAAATTATAGTATGGTCAGGACACTGAACCTTATAGTATGTAGTAAATACATGCTGAATGAACACAACCCATTAAGTTTTATCTACATAACACAATTATCTTTCAGGGAGGGCTCAGCTGCAGCACCAACCCAAGACCCGGCCCAGCCATACCAGGCAGAGGTCAGCATTCCTATCTCAGCTTCCACAACACCCGTGCGCAATGTTTTTTTTTTTTTTTTTGAGGCAGAGTTTTGTTCTTTGTTGCCCAGGCTGGAGTGCAGTGGTGCGATCTGGACTCACTGCAACCTCCACCTCCCCAGTTCAAGTGATTCTCCTGTCTCAACCTCCCAAGTAGCTGGGATTACAGGCGCCCATGACCATGCCCAGCTAATTTTTGTATTTTTAGTAGAGACAGGGTTTCACCATGTTGGCCAGGCTGGTCTCAAACTCTTGACCTCAGGTGATCTGCCCGCCTCAGCCTCCCAAAGTGCTGGGATTACAGGCGTGAGCCACTGTACCCAGTCTCACCCGTGGGCATTCTAGTTGTTCCAGAATATATAATGTTGTAATCCTCCGGTGGCTTTTCTCCCCACTAGACTGAATTCCAAGAAGAGACTGATATATTTTCTATCCCAGTGATGCCAGCAGACACTAAACAAATATTTGAAGTAGTCTGAAACTTACTAATAACTCAGAGAAACAAAAGTTCCGCTACAGTAAATATGTTACGAAACCAGCCAAGTAAGGTAATGAACTAGAGAGTAACTGAGAGCCCACTTTACGTGGGAGGCCAGAAAAGGTCTTCCAGAAATGTTAACGGAGCTGAGAAATGAATGTTAGAGAATCACCCTTGGAAAGATCCAGGAAAAGAGCATTTGAGCCATCAGGAACAAGTAGGATGTCAGGAATTAGGAACAAACCTGACACACATACCAAGTATAGAAAGAAGGGTCCTGTGACAAAAGTAGGGTAAACACAGCAGCGGCTGAGGCCACAGAAGTAAGTGCAGCCCAACAGGTCGTGACAAAGGTCTAGATTCTGGCCTGTGGGCAATGACAAGCCACCAAAAGCTTTTATGTCATAAAAAGACCACTCTGGCTGCAGTGCAGAGAACTGAGTGTACTAGGGCAAGATTAGAAAAAGGGAAGGGGGCCAGGTGTGGTGGCTCACACCTGTAATCCCAGCACCTGAAGAGGCCGCTGTGGGCAGATCACTTGAAGTGGATCACCTGGGGGCTGGTCAGGAGTTTGAAAGTAGCCTGACCAACACGGGGTTAAGAATACAAAAATTAGCCAAGTGTGGTGGCGCACAGACACCTGTATTCCCAGCTACTCAGGAGGCTGAGGCAGGAGAATTGCTTGAATCTGGAAGGGAGAGGCTGCAGTGAGCCAAGATCTCACCATTGTATTCACCTGGACAACAAAACTTGGTCTCAAAAAGAAGAAAATTAGCAACAGGAAAAAAGGAAGGAACTAGCACATAGGCTGTTAGGTCAAAGGGAAGCAGTAAGGTTACCAAAGCCGAGGGGTCAGGAACCCAGCAAAAGCAGGAACCACAAGAGATGCAGACACTGCCAGAGACAGAGAAATTATCCTGGCTTCTTCCTTCCTCCTATCTTCCAATCTTCCACCCAGCCAGCAGCCAGGTGATGTTGCTCAGCCTACAGTAATGCAGACAGAATAGGGGAGGGGAGAGAAATGAATCAGAGCAAATCTGCCCAAGACTGGCACAATATAGGAAATTTTTTTAAAATCTGAGTATTAAAAGGAGCTGAATAAACTGGATCAAAACACAAAACGGGAGTTTTAAGGAGGGAGTGGTCAATAGTGTCAAATATAGGATAAAGGTCAAGAGGGAGAAACACCAGCGGAGCACAGTGGCTCGCACCTGTAATCCCTGCACTTTGCTAAGCCAGGGAAGATCAGCCTGGCCAACAGAACCAAACCCCATCTTTACAAAAACTAAAATATAGATTTTTTAAAACAATGAAAAACCACAGAAAAATGAAATCACTGGTACTTTTCAGCTTGAGTGGCACAGAAATTTTACTGCAGGGTCAAGGAGAAATGGATGCAGGATAAATGGGAGGTAATGAGTAAAGACCACTCCTATGACCAGAGAGAGAAGTGATTAGAGCTAGAAAGGCAAGGAGCCTCAATAAAGTCCACAGAGATTTGTTGACCATAAAAGAGACCTGGTAGGCAAAGGGAAAAGAGCCAATGTAATGTAATAAGGGGTCAAATTTCATTCTGCCACGTAGCCCAGAAAACTGAAAATCCTGTTTACAGTTCAGTAAATGATCATTTAAATCAAGTATCCAATACAACTGCTTCTGAGAGTTCAATAACATGACTGTTACCTATCATACACTAGACCATGTACAGGCTCATTTTTTTTTTTTTCCCCAGAGATGGGGTCTCACTATGTTGCCCAGGCTGGAGTGCAGTGGCTATTCACAGGCGCGATCCCACTAGAGTTTTGACCTGCTCCATTTCTGACCTGGGCCAGTTCACCCCTCCTTAGGCAACCTGGTGGTCCCCCGCTCCCGGGAGGTCACCACATTGATGCCAAACTTAGTGCAGACACCGGATCGGCATAGTGCACTACAGCCCAGAACTCCTGTGCTCAAGTAATCCTTCCTCCCACCTCAGCCTCCCAAGTAGCTGTAACTACAGGAACGTGCCACCACGCCCAGTGGCTCATTCTTTTCAAGAAGAGTATTTGTGTTTGATTATAGGAGTATTTGTGCTTGTAAGATCTCTTGTTTGGTTTTTTGTTTAGATGGAGTCTTGCTCTGTTGCCCAGGCTGACGTGCAGTGGCACAATCTCAGCTCACTGCAATGTTCCCATCCTGGGTTCAAGCCATTCTCCTCCATCAGCCCCCGAGTAGCTGGGATTACAGGTGCCCACCCCTACAGCCAGTTAATTTTATTATTTTTAATAGAAGAGGGGTTTCACCATGTTGGCCACACTGTTCTCGAACTCCTGACATCAAATGATCTACCCACCTTGGCCTCCCCAAGTGCTGGAGTTATTGGCATGAGCCACCTCGACCTGCCTGATTATAAGATTTTAATTAAACCATAAATTAAGAAGATTCTGCATTTTTTAAAACATATCTAGAGTACCTAGTTCACCTATCTCACCTAATCAATACTCATTGAAACCCAAGATAACCTACTCGCATTCTTGTGATTTCGCCACTCATCCCATGAGACTAACAAATAGGTTACTCAAATAAGAACTTATCTTCCCTGGAAACCTACGCCCTTTGACTTTGCTATTATCTCAGTCACCCAGGATCAATTTTAGACTTTTCTTTTCCCTTGGCTCCGCACCCTCACTCCATAATTGCCAAGTCCTACACTGGTTATTTCACCAGCTCTTACACAGCTCCTACTGCCACCACTACTGTGCAAGTAATGTTAACTCTAAGCCCACACACGAGAACTGGAATGACCTCTAATAGCTGTGGGTCAAGATGGCCAGGGGGAGACCTATGTTAATTTCTAGCTAAATAATATAAGCTTTCTTAGCACAGAGTACAATGAAGTTTAAACACCAAACTAAACTATATTATTGGTGCAGTTAATTAGAAATCAAGCAGCAACAGAAGGCCTAAGGTAAAGACCATCAGAGAGCGCAGGAACACCGCGGGATGGCTGCAGAGCGGGGGATACTGCTGTGGTCCAAAGAATGCCTTCTTAACATGGAGACTGCATAAAGGTCTCATCAAGAGGGCTTGTGCAAAGATCTCTGAGAAGGGAGGCGACCTCTGATCACAAGATCCGGAAGGGTCTTTGCAGATGGGAGCTGGCAAAGAGAAAAGCTTTGCAGGGCAGAGATCACGGAACACCTCAGGCTCTGCCTAGATTCTCCGAATATGGAGTGATTTTAATTGCTCTATGTCCTCACTGTTCTGAAATAAAAGCCCCTTGATGCACTGAGTGTGTTCAGACCAGGTGGCTCCTCATCTGCTATACTGTTGATGTAGCAGCACCCTAATAACAAGCAGTGATAAACTCAGAGTACTAGTTTAGCATGTCTTAGTAGGATCACAAGTGCTCTACCCCCTTACACCCCATTTTACTCACCCCTTCACCTTCCCCTTCTAAGCCCTTAAGATCAATGAGATTATGCACATAATAAAAGTGTTTGGAGCCCACAGCTGGGGCCAACGCCATTCCCACGCTTGCGTTGGTCCCCTGGACCCATGCTGTAAATTCTACTCGTGTCTTTGTTTTTATTTCCTTTTCTCAATCCCTCCTCACCGCCAAGATTAAGGACACCCACGTACGGGGTTGGGGCTGGTACCCAAGAGACTGGGACAAAAACAAACATATCAACAATCCCACTTAAACAGGGTGAAATCCATACTCTCACAACATAACTGGATCTCCAAGCTTATTGCCCTAATCCTAGAAAATTCAAACTCAGTAACCACACCCTGAAGGTCTCTACCTATTCCTGAGGCTTTGCCTGACAATCTGGGATGCGGGCTCCCTTGCTTACGCAGGTGGAGAATAAATTCGCTGAGACTCTGCCCTTACTGTGTTCCCTAAATACACCTGTCCGAGAGACACCCCTTGGAACGCCCTGAGTATGTGAACTTTGCTCCTATGTCAAGTACAACGTATTTATTGTATTATCTGAGTAGTCATTTGTTTTCCCTGATAAATTTTAGGCTGCTCCAAAAAAAACATGGTCACATGGTGCCCTCTCCCCTTGTATGACCCCAGTGGTTATCTATTCTATTAAAAAAGAAAAGGAACCTCTCCTGACAATAAAGCACACAAACGTGTTTTAAAGAAAACCTCGGGAGCAGCTCTGGTCTGCAGAGGCTCCCGCACCCCACCGCTCAGGCCCGGCCAGCGCCAATTCCGGGTTCCCGCCTGCCCACGGGCCCTCGTCTGACACACCAGTTAACACTCAAGATGATTGGAAGCAGCAACGTGCTATAAAAATAGGCGAGTCCCTGGGCGTTATCCGAGCACTCAGGCCGTTTTGGGACTAGACCCGGTCGCGTGACGGTCCTGGGGCCTACGCCAAGCACCCGGGCCACGGGAGCCGCAAGGCCCGCGGGCAGCACGCTTCCGAGGTGGGAACTCCTCGCATCCCGGGTCCGAGCGCGGTGGGGACAGACCCCGCTCACCTGCACCAGCCTCCGGAGCAGGGGGCCGCGGCTGCCGCCGCGCAGAAGTGCCGCCAGCACAGCCATGGCCGCAGAGCGCGGAGCTGCAGCAGCACTGGCAGAGATGACGCGGCCGCCGCCTCACCCACGCCGCCCGGAGCGGGCACCGCCCATCCCGCCTCCTCCAATAGCAGCCCCGGGCCGCCACGGTCAGCGGGGATTGGCCGGAAACCAAGGGCAGGGCGGAGCCTGGTGCTGGGACCCCGCAGCCTGGGTGGGGAAAGGTTGACAAGTGAAGGACGTGGCTGGAGACTCTGGCACCGGCGTTACCCAGCACGTGACACGCTGCTGGTTCACTTGTCCATCACGTCTAACCTGCTCGGGCCATTGGTTTATGTGTAGTCCGAGCTTTTTCCATTCACTGAGCATGCTTCCCTTATGCCTACCCAGCACAAACTCAAAATATTTTAGTTTTTTTTTTTGAGACAGGATCTGTGTCACCCAGGCTGGAGTGCAGCGGCGCGATCACAGCTCACTGCAATCCGACCTCCAGGGCCCAAGGGATCCTCCCTCCCTAGCCTCCCAAGTAGCTAGGACTACAGGCACAAGCCTCCATAACCGGATACTTTTTGTATTTTTTGTGGAGAGGAGGTTTCACCATGTTGGCCATGCTGGTCTTGAACTCCTGGATTCAAGTGAGCCTCCCGCCTTGGCCTCCCAAAGTGCTGGGATTACAGGCTGAGGCCAACCACACCCAGTTAATTTTTCTATTTTTTGTAGAGACTGGGTCTCCCTATGTTGCCTAAGCTGTTGCGAACTGCTGGGCTCAAGCAATCGGCCAGCCTCGGCCTCTCAAAGCGCTGGGATTACAGGCATGAGCCATCACATCCAGCCGTGAAAATATTTTGAAGCAATCAAATTCCAGCCTCAGTCCAAATACAAATATGAGTAAAGAGGCCTCAGGTGATTCCAGTCCCCAACCTTCAACCACTCCAGCTGATACCCCAGACATCATGGAGCCATTCCCCACCATGCTGTCTGATCCACAGAAACGAGATGAAATAAATGGTTATTATTGTTTTAGGCCATCATGTTTTTGTTTTTTGTTTGTTTTTTAAGATAGGTACTCACTCTGTCACCCAGGCTGGAGTACAGTGGTGTGATCATAGCTCACTGCAGCCTCGAACTCCTGGTCTCAGGGGATCCTCCCATCTCTGCCTCCCAAGTAGCTAGGGCTACAGACACACTCTACCACACTAATTTTTTTTTTATTTTTATTTTATGTAGAGAAAGGGTCTTGTTATGTTGCCCAGGCTGGTCTCAAACTCCCGGCCTTAGGAGACCTCTGGCCTTGGCCTCCCAAAGCACAGAAATTATAGGCATAAGCCACCTCACCAGGCCTTATGGGGTGATTTTTAAATATAGCTGTAAATTTAGCTTTAAATATAACTTTATATTTAAAAAATATATAGCTTTATAGCTGTAAATATAGCTTTAAATTTGGGGGTAATTTTTAAATATAGCTGTAGATAAATGTAGCACCCCGTCTTTAATTTCCCAGTCACCCCAGGTTTGTCTTAAGTCCTCTGTGATTCCTGCACCAACAAGAACCTCTCTATTCAACAGCTCACCAAGACCTACCTCCTTCCTTGGAATGTCATAGTCACACCCTTCCCTTCTACCAGAGGCCAAACAAATATTTTTCATATTGGGTTGCTTCAAGAATTATTGAAAGGAAGTCCTTACACTGTATTTCAGTGTTTAAGCTGTGTGTGTAAGTCATTACATCGTATGTCAGTGTTTAAGCTCTGTGTGTGTGTGTGTGTGTGTGTGTGTGTGTGTGTGAAATAGATATTTCTAACTGAAAAAGTTGAATTTTTAAAGAAATAACTCAGAAAACTAAAGGTCTAATCATAGAGATTACCAGTTGTGAGAGGCCAAAGCTGATGACTAGGGCATCACACAGTAAAAGGTGACAGATTAGGCTGGGCATGGTGGCTCACGCCTATAATCATAGCACTTTGGGAAGTCGAGGTAAGTGGATCATTTGAGGTCAGGAGTTCGAAACCAGCCTGGCCAACATAGTGAAAACCCATCTCTACTAAAAACGTAAAAATTAGCTGGGCATGGTGATGAGCACCCGCAATCCCAGCTACTCAGGAGGCTGAGGAGAATCACTTGAACCTGGGAGGTAGAAGTTGCAGTGAACTGAGATTGCAACACTGTACTATAGCCTGGGCAACAAAAGGAGACTGTCTCAAAAAAAAAAAAAAAAAAACTGGTTATATAGCTATGTAAATATAGTTCTTAATATGGACCAGTTCTTTCAGTTTAATTCATTTAATCCTCACAAAAATCCACTGGATTAGTAGCATTATCCTTGTTCTCCAGAAGTTTGTCCAAGGGCACAAAGCTAGTAGTTAGTGACACAGTTGCAATTGGAATCTAGTCTTGCTCTGTCACCCAGGCTGGAGTGCAATGGCGTGATCATAATTCGCTGCAGCCTCCTGGGCTCAAGTAATCCTCCTGCCTTGCCCTTCCAAGTAGCTAGGACTACACGTGTATGCCATCACGTCCGCCCAATTTTTATTTTTTTGTAGAGATGGGGCTCTCACATTTCCACCAATTGTCTCTTCAAGGCAATCTAGGCTTAGTCTATAATGTGCCTCAAAATTCTTCCTCTGTCCATCACCCCATTCTAATAAAGGCACTTCTATGTTTGTGTATATTAATATGGCAGCCCCCCACTTTTCAGTACCAAAATCTTTGTTTCCGAAGTTTGCAGTAGCAAATTACCACCAACTAGGTAGCTTAAAACAAGTATATTATTTCACAGTCCTGGAGGCTGGAGTCTGAGATCTAGGAGTTGGCAGGATCAGTTCCTTCTGTGGGTTCTAAGGGACAGTCTGTTCCCTGCCTCTCTCCAAGATCCTGCTGGCTGTTGGAAATCCCTGGCGTTCCTCAATTTGTAGAGGCATCAATCAAATCCTTGCCTTCTCCCCTGTGTGTGGCTCTTTTTCTCCATTCTTGCTATAAGGACACCGGTTACTGGATTTAGGGCCCATCCAAATCCAATATGATATCTTAACTTGATTATATTTACAAGTTGTCTATTTCCAAATAGTCACATTCATACATACTCCAAGTTAGAACTCTAACATATCTGTGAGGGGCCAGGTGTGGTGGCTTATGCCTGTAATCCCAGTGCTTTGGGAGGCTAAGTCCAGAGGGTCTCTTGAGGCCAGGAGTGTGATACCAGTTTGGGCAACCCAGTAAGACCCCCATCTGTATGAAAAAAATTAAAAAATTAGCCAGGGCCACACATGGTGGCTCATACCTGTAATCCCAGCACTCTGGGAGGCCAAGGCAGGAAGATGACTTGAAGCCAAGCGGTGGAAACCAACCTGCTTACATTAAAATCCAAGTGGAAAGATTTAGAGATAGCAGCTGTTCCCGAATGGAAGGTCTTAACTGTGAGTTGTCCAAATTCTTGGTGTATTTCACAAAAAACTGAACAAAATGCACAAACAAAGCAACAAAAGAATGGGCTAGCGAAGGCACAGATTTATTGAAGAAGCAAAAATACAATTCACAGGGTGGGAGTGGGCTCAAGAACCTCTTCAACTGGGGTTTTTATTAAGCTAAAAGAACCCAGCAACACCTCTTGGTACCCTTTAGAGGACTCCAATTGGCCACACCCCATTAAGGCCTGTGACCAATCAAAGGCTGAAGTGAAGGCTTGGAACAGTCAATCAGACGCATATGTGGAAACTTGTCTCATTATTACAGGAGCGAGGAGCCTGCGTGCTGCCCAACTTTCCCTAGAAATGGCTGCACCTGCTGTTCTTTCGCTTCTGCCTTAACCCTTGATTACCCTAATTCCCTATCCTGCCTCAGAATCATTAAGCAAAAAGGAACCAAGACTTGATGATTTAGAAAATTCTAGGCCTAACTATACTGCCAAGGATGAGAAGGTCTGCCCTGAAGAGTCTGTCCAGACAATAATTTGCTAAAGAGAATAGTTGTGTGACATATGGATCCATCAACCATGTCAGTAGAAGCCAGGAATAGACTTGGGGTTATCCAGGAAAGATCTGCGAAGAACTCTAGTGTCTAAAGGTGTGGATCCCCTTGACATCCACAGAAAACTGACAAGATTTTTGAGAATTTTATACCAGCAGAAATACTGCCAGCCTGGACAGAAAGGGGCAGAGACAGAACAAATTGAAGGAAAAATGACTAACTCCCAGGCCAAAGCCATGGATGCAGAGGCTAGGGAGGGCTGAGCTGCAGGCCCAGAGGCCAAGGCCAACTGCACCCACTGGGCCCAGAGGCTGGATCGAGTCAGAAAGTTATTAAGGCCTTGAAAACGAATGTAGTTTTCCCTTTTGTGTCACAAACTTGTGTGAGACCACGACCCCTTTAATTCCTTGCAAATTCTGCCCTTCACAATGAAGTGTTTGTCCTGTGCTTGCCTGGTCTCAGTCCCTTTGTGCTGCTGTCACAGACATCTGACACTGGGTAATTTACAAGTAATAGAAATTTACTACTCACAGTTCTGGAGGTTTGGAAGTCTATGATCAAGGTGCCGCTATTAGGAGTCTGGTGAGGGCCTTCTTGCTAAGTCCTCATATAGCAAAAGAGTAGGTAGGCAAAAGGCCAACTAAGCAGGTTCCTTCCAGCCCTTTTATACAGTGAGCAAGCTCGGCCATAGAGACCCCCACCCAGGCGGTGCAGAAGGAACTGAAAGGCAGACACCCAGATAGAAGAGCAAAGTGAGTCTATCCGGGGAGCCAGCAGCCTTCCAAACCGAGAGCCGCAGGAACTGACAACATTGCAGGGTGAAGGCCCCCAGCAGATTCTGATCCATGTATTTATTCTCTCTGAACAGGTGATTATTATTAACAAACAGGTGTTCTGTATTTTCTCATAACACAAAAATATACCAAGTAGGCAGCTGGTGCCCACTTACCACTGATTACAAACAAGCTAAAAAGTATTCTCCAAGAGGGAGCCATGGGAGCAGGGTCAGATATCTTAAAGAATTGTTTTGACCAGTGTATGATATTTACATATTGTCCTGCCATTTTGGAATGCCCCAAGTAGTTTACTGTTTGTGGGGGTGGGGCAGGCGGCTAGGTTTTCCTTACTATCGTTCTTCCTAGCAAACAATTTATTTTACCATACACTCAGCATTTCTTAATATTCATAAAGTTAACATTTCTCAACACTTTTATGAGGTGCCAATCCATTCATAAGGGCAGAGCCCTCGGGGCCTCATCATTTCCTAAGGTCCCCACCTCTTAATACCACAACAATTCAATTAAGTTTCAACATGAATTTTGGAGGGGACACATTCAAACCATTGTACCCACCATTGTATTTTGGAAGCAGATAACTTGTTTTCTAGTTTCACACGTCCACAGTTAGGAGAGGAATTTTGGCCTAGAATATATCATATCATACCCAGAGTCTCATTGATACCTGGTGTGCATGATTTAGATAATGAGATTTGCAACATTTAGAGTTGACGATACTTAGATGAGATTTTGGATTCACAGTTAATGCTGAAACAAGTTAAGATTTTTGAGGATGTTGGGATAAGGTGAATGTATTTTGCATGTGGGATCAATGTGAATTTTAGGGGCCTAGAGTGAGTATTGACTATACTGGGTGGAAGTGTTCCCCCAATATTCATATCCACCAAAATGTCAGAATATGACCTTGTTTTGCAAATAAGGTCTTTGAAGATGTGATTAGTTAAGATGAGGTCACACTGGTGTATGCTGTTCCATAAATCCAATATAACTGGTGGTGTGCTTAGAAGACGACACAGGGAAGATGGCCTTGGGAAGATGGAGGTGGGAACTGGCACACTGCAGCAATGAGTTAAGGAATGCCACAGATGCCAGAAACCCCCAGAAGCTAGAAAAGGGCAAGAAAAGGCCCTTCCCTGGAGTCTTCAGAGAGAGATAGTAAGAGCAGCACGGCCATGGCAACACCTCCATTTCAGACTTCCAGCCTCTCGAAATGTGCAACAATAAATCTGTTGTTTTAGGACACTCATTCAATCTGTGGTACTTTGTTACAGCAACTCTAGAAAACAAATACAGATGCACACAGCCTTTCTGTATGTTTGCTAGCTTCAGAGCCGGAAGACGCCTCCACTGAAATCCTGAGGCAGGTATAAAGTGTCAACAGAGCTACTTTAGTGGGCATGCGCACATGGCAATGTTTGCACCCTCCGTATCAGAATAAGAAAATGATTACAATATAAATAGAAAGATGCAAAAGACAACAGTAGAGTGTTCCTAAAAACCTTCACATGATTTATCTTGGGATTCCAAAAGTTGCAGATACCAGAATACAGTCACTTTTGTTGGACCCAGACAAAATAGGGCAGGAAAGGAGACCTATGCTTGCATGTCTGAGATAACAAGTGCTTCCACAGACTTACTAAAAACTGTTTCATGTGCTTCACCCATCCTCTGCTCTGTTAAGTTTTTCATTAAACAGTCTTTAGGATTGCAATAATTCAAACAAGACATTCTCCAAAGAATACCTGCCCAGTAACAGCATCTCCATCAATGAACTGATAAAACAACTCTGGCTTTGAACCTATGGAACCCATGGACTCTGTTTCTAAGCACCTTAAGCAAATCTTTTTTTTTTGCTAATAAAAGCTCCCCTTTTTGTTAGCAAACACACTGGACGCTTGCCATTAATGCATTACAGATTATAATTTTTCTTTTATCCCCAAGTAAATGCAACATATTTAGAGAGAATTTTCTCTAGTGTCTTTTTTTTTTTTTAATGTAGACAGGATCTTAGAACAAAACAAAAACAAAGGTCCAAGAGGGTATTTTAGAAAGTTTTTTTTTTGAGAGAGGGTCTCGCTCTGTCACCCAGGCAGGAGTGCAGTGGCACGATCACCTCTCTGCAGCCTCCGCCTCTCCCACCCAGGCGATCCTCCCACCTTAGCCTTCTGAGTAGCAGGGACTACAGGCGCACACCAACACGCCTGGCTAATTTTTGTACTTTTTGTAGAGATGGGTTTTCACCATGTCGGCACAAACTCCTGGGCTCCAGTGAGCCTCCCACCTTGGCCTCCAAAAGTGCTGGTATCACAGACATGAGCCATTGCAACAGGCCAGGAAGTTCTTAAGTGTCAGACATTAGTCTTACTTGCCCAGAGAATGCCTTTGGGCTTGTTTCATGTTCCTCCACTTTAGAAGATGATACGACCATTCAACAGTGATTCTCAAAGCTAACAATTCAATTTCACAAATAGTGGGCCCATAATTATAAGCATAGACTTGTACTAAGAAAGTGTGAGGAATTTAAAAATGATAAAAATCCATGCTCTGCTTTTATGTTTTAGATTTAGAGTGATCTCTCAGCCACAGGCTAAAGAGAGATACCCTATTCACATCTTCTGGGGTCTTAGGGCTTAGGCACTAAGCTCAATTAAGAGAAAACTTGAGGTTAGGCCGATGGTTGAAAATTGCCAAGGATAAACATAATCTTACTGACTATGGCTTAACCACTCTATACATTTAGGTAATCAACTTCAAAAATGCAGGCCAGCCCAGAATAGAGAAGCATGCAAAGGAAAAAATGAAAAAAAAAAAAAAAAAAAGTAAGCCAGAAGTAACCCAGCAGCTAGTAAAGGTGCATCATTCCCTACCTCAAATGGTATAAGCATGTTATGGAGTGTGTGTATTCAGTGAACACAGAAGCAGAGGTAAACAAAGGCCAGCTTCCGGAGATAAGACAGAAGTGGAATCAACAGTGTGGTGTGGGCAGGGGAGCAGTAGGGAATTACATCAAGGCTGCTAGCCTGGGCAACTGAGATAGTATGAATTGGAGCAAGTGACAGACGATGTGTTGAAGTAGCTGGAAATACCTGCTGACCTTCGAAGAGAAACCTGGGCTGGAGCCAGTCTGAAGCATCTACATGCAGACAGTGTCAAAGCCAGGGAAGTAGATGACATCACTCAGGGAGAGTATGTAGCTTAGCAAGAGTGGAGAGTTATGAGATGAAATCCTAGAATGTGCAGGCAGAAGAGACAGAGAATCAGACAAAGCTGAGAGAGAGGAATGACACCGAGAGAACAGTGTCTTTGAAACCAAGGAATGAAACAAACTGACTAACTAGGAGTGTTCAGGATGCAAATGCTATAAGAAGATCAACTAAGAGGAAGCTTGAAAATGAACTTTTTTTTTTTTTGTAGAGATGGGGTCTGGCTCTGTTGCCAGGTTCATCTCAAGCCATCTTCCCACTTTGGCCTCCCAAAGTGTTGGGATTATAGGCATGAGCCACTGCACCTGGCCAGGAATAAACTTCTAATTAAGCACTAATGAGGTCACTGATGACCTTGGCAAGAGGAACTGTGGGGACATGAGCCAATTAGTACCATATTGAAGATATGAAGGTCAGGTGTGGTAGCTCATGCCTAATAATCCCAGCACTTTGGGAGGCAGAGATGGGAGGATCCTTTGAGGCCAAGAGTTTGAGATCAGCCTGAGCAACATAGCAAGACCCCATCTCTACAAAACAAACAAACAAACAAACAAAAAACAGGCACAGTGGCATGCACCTGTCATCCCAGCTACTCGGGGAGGCTGAGGTGACAACATTGTATGGTAGAGGTTGCAGTGAGCTGTGATTGCACCACTATGCTCTAGTCTGGCCTGGGTGACAGAACAAGAGCCTATATATATATTAAAAAAATAAATAAGAAGATATAGAGACAGTAAGACTGTGGAATGCTCTTCCAACATGTTTAGCAGAGAAGGGGGAAAAGAAGGCCATAACATGACCAAGGTAAGCAGGGAGGATTTTTTGAAGGATGGTGGGTTCTTCAATATGTTTATAGGCCGGTGATTTTCAAACTTTACTGTCATCAGCATCACCTAGAGGGCTTGGTAAAATTCAGACTGTTGCACCTGAACAAGTTTCCGATTAAGTAGGTCTGGGGTAGAGCTCAAGAACTTACATTTCCAACAAGCTTTCAAGTGACAACAATGCTGCTGGTCTGTGGATCAAAACGTAGAGCCACTGTGGTAGGTGAAGAAAACAAATATTCAAAAGAAAAATGTTTGAGGCTGGGCGTGGTAGCTCACGCCAGTAACCCAAGCACTTTGGAGGCCAAGGCAGGCGGATCACCTGAGGTCGGGAGTTCAAGACCAGCCTGACCAACATAGTGAAACCCTGTCTTAAAAAAAAAAAAAAAAAAGAATGTTTGAAATATTTAGGCGATGGAGATAGATATAGAGCAAAACACGGGGAAGGAGGGGATGAGATTCAGAAAAAGTTAAAATGGTCTTGAGCAGTAAGTGAGGTTATCTCTTCCTCTGAGACAGGCAGGCAGATGAAGATGTACATGATTAGAGGTAAAGTTTATAGGTGGAGAAAACGCAAGTTATGAGTTCATGACTGAAGGCTTTCTCTGCTTATTTTTTCAAAGCAAGATCATGTACTGAGAATTTAGGAGATAAGGTAGAGTAGGGGAAAATATGTATTAATAATTATACATTTAGCACCCATAGGAAAAAAACATGTCAAAGAATTCCCAAGTTCCACTTTTTAAGACAGAGTCTCACTCTGTTGCCTAGACTGGAGTGCAGTGGTACAATCACAGCTTACTCACTGCAGCCTCTACCTCCTGGGCCCAAGCAATCCTCTGCCTCAGCCTCCTGTGTAGCTGGGACTACAGGTGTGTACCACTACCCTTGGCTAATTTTTACATTTTTGTAGAGATGGAGGCCTCAGTGTTGCCCAGGCTGGTCTTGAACCTGGCTTCAAGTGATCCTCCTGACTCAGTCTCCTAAAGTGATGGGATTACAGGTGTGAGCCATGCCTGGCCCATCAACCACTGCTGAAGAAAAATCTAAATAGTATCAGTCTGCCTTAGTAACTACAGCATAATAAAGGAGAAAAGGAAATACTCTATTTCCCTTATTTATTATTAAGTAAAATGGCAAGAACCCATGAACACCCAGGGAAGTCTTCGGTTATTCTCTACATAAGAAGTAGAGCAGATCTAAATTTGGATCAGCACTCCTGAAGTTAGGCCGTGACCGATCCACAAAGCAAGGTGGTACTCACTTTCCTCACTCTAGGACATCACTATTCAAGATTCTTAATCTTGGGTGTGTTAACTCTTAACATTTACATATGGAATTGTTTATATTTTTATATGCATGTATTTTGCTTTCACCAGATGTTCACAAAAGTCTAGAACTCTCACCATCAATTGTTAATCTCAATTGTCACCCTGCTCTGGACTGTCCACTGTCAAAACAGTTGTTCAGTGGCATAAAAAGTCCACATTCAATTGTTTAGCCCAGAATGGGGAGTGGGAAATAAAGTCTCCACATTTAAAATGTAAAATATTGGCTAAGTGCAGTGGCTCACGCCTGTAATCCCAGCACTCTTGGAGGCCAAGGCAGGAGGACTGCCTGAACCCAGGAGTCTGAAACCAGCCTGAGACACATAGTGAGACCTCTTCTCTGCAAAAAATAAATAAATAAATAAATAAATAAATAAATTACCTGGAATGGTGGTGTGTGCCTGTGGTCTCAGCTACTCAAGAGGCTAAAGTGGAAGGATCACTGGAGCCTAAGAGTTCAAGGCTGTAGTGAGCTGGGATTCCACCACTGCACTCCAGCCTAGGTGACAGAGAGAAACTGTCTCAAAAAAAAAAAAAAGTAAAATACTGAACTCTTCTCAGGTACGTGTGCTATAGTCATTCAATCCTACTATGTGCCCTTGTTTTACATTCAGGTTTAACAGAGCTAAATCCAACTTGATATTTTGGGGACTCTCTTTAATAATACAAAATCAAAAATACAAAACTGCTAACGCCCCTCCCAGGTCTTTGTTCAAGTTAAAGGGCCCAAAAGCTTAAGCTTAGTGAAAAATCTGTTTCTTGGTTCAAATGAAATTTTTCACTTAGAAAATATTTTTCTCTAGCTTCATTTCCAAGTCAACTCTTCCCCCAACCCAACCTCCCAAATGCCAGTGAAAGTCTAAGGTTGAGTTTAGAGTCATTATGCATAAAGTCCAATGTGTTCCTCCATCCAGCTGTCCAGAACATTTATTGACTACCACAGTAGGAACAAGCTATGACTTCTCAATGTAAAGGTGCTTTATAACATTCATTCATTCATTCATTCATTCGACAGAGTCTCGCTCTGTTGCCTAGGCTGGAGCACAGTGGTGCGATCTCGGCTCACTGCAACCTCCGTCTCCCAGGCTCAAGTGATTCTCAAGCCTCAGCCTCCTGAGTAGCTGCAATCACAGGTATGTAATTTTAGTAGAGATGAGGTTTTGCCATGTCGTCCACGCTGGTCTTGAACTCCTGACTTCAAGTGATCTACCCACCTTGGCTTCTCAAAGTGCTGGAATTATAGGCATGAGCCACCACATCCGGCCTAAAATTTTTTTTTTTTTGAGATGGAGTTTTGCTCTTGTTGCCTGGGCTGGAGTGCAACGGCATGATCCTGGCTTGCCATAACCTCCGCTTCTCGGGTTCAAGCAATTCTCCTGCTGCAGTCTCTAGAGTAGCTGGGATTACAGGCATGAGTCACCATGCCCGGCTAATTTTGTATTTTTAGTAGAGACGGGGTTTCTTCATGTTGGTCAGACGGTCTCGAACTACCAATCTCAGGTGATCCGTCTGCCTTGGCCTCCCAAAGTGTTGGGATTACAGGCAAAAGCCAGCACACACAGCCCTAAAACTTCTTTTAGTTCCTTGCTGTAATTAAGTCCTTGTATGCAATTCAAGTTTCTTATAGTCAGAGTTTTATTTGATTCTTAAATTGTTCACCTGATCAGTAACTAATTGCTATTATCTATCCAGTTTCACAACCTTATTACTAAACTATTTCTAGCTTAAAAATAAGTATTTCACAAATTTTCAAATATATCCAAAATGTGGAATGATGTTTTACATTTTTTACTTTTATCTGCTGTAAAATTTGGATTTTGTTATGACACAGCCTACCTAAGTTAATGAATATATTAATCACTTTCAGGTGTTTTATTTTTTATTTTTTACCTCTTCCAGGCATCAAGCCACATGCTATCATCAGTGGAAAAGCTGCATTCCTGACTGCTCTCATTTTGAATTAGAATTTGAAGTCTAATATAAATAAGTAGGTTACTTTTCATATTTCAGATTCCTTCTAAGGCTAGCTGAGATTTATTATTTCACCTTGAAATTTTCTTATTTTTAATTTTTATTTTGTTTAAAAATGGGGTTTCACCATGTTGGTCAGGCTGGTCTTGAACTCCCGACCTCAGGTGATCCTCCCGCCTTGGCCTCCAAAGAGCTTGGATTACAGGCATGAACCACCACGCCTGGCCTCACCTTGAAATTTAACAATACACTCGCTATAAAAATTTTAATTAAACTCTTAGAAACTATTTTATAGCAGAACATCAACATTTTCTGGATAGGTGAAAGCTTTTATATTACATTTTTATTTTGCAAGAAAATAAATTATACAACTTAAAAAATAAAATCCAAAAATTAAGCAGTTCATCAAAATATTTCAGCCTACTGCATACAGAAACTGCTACCACTTAAAATTGTACAGCATTATCATCTCAGTATGTAGTGGCACACATTCAAAATTGTATAGACCATATGAGGATAGATTACAACTTAGGAACTAAAATAAATTTGTTCAATACTCCAGACAACATATAGTGTAGATGACAGGAAAGCTCTCATGTAATGTTTATTTCACAAACATGAACTTGGAAGAATTTATAAGACAGCATCCCAGTCACTTACATGAAAATAGAAAAACCAGCTTGAGTTTAAGATAACAAATCTTTCTGTAAAACTAGCAAATCTTTCACCCAGACTGAAGTTTTAAAATTTGCCCTCTGAGCAGTGCTAGAGACATCTTACTGCAAATAATGCAAAATACTTTCTAACTACTCAGGTCATATTTTCTATTAAATTTAATAAAAGGTAAAAGCAAGCTAACATTTCATTTTTGGAAGGTTTAGCATTTATGCACAAAATAAGAGCAAGAGACTTAAATTAAAAAGTTGACAGAACTCAGGGACCCCTCCAATAAATGTAAAAATTGGAAGACTTCAGACTTTATTTCAAGATCCACATTTAATCATTGGAATAGTAATGTTCTAATATTTATTTCATTGTGACCATCAAAACTATTCTATATTTTCACTTCCTAAACTCTGTCTTATGTCTACTTACTCTGGCAATGAGATAGCAACAGAAGTTAACATTTTCCAGATGGGATATTTCCATCTTTAAACTAGAAGAGCTTAACATAGCCTCTCAAGTGTCTTATTGCCATACTACTAATTTTAAAAAATTAAACGTATTTTTTTTTCTTTTTTTTTTGTAGGGTGAGGCTGGATTTTCTTTTCCTTTAACTGCAGGTTTTATCCCTGCTCGGCGCCAATTTTAGGTGCACATTGGAGAGGAGACCTGATAAAGGATGCCAACTGTGATTCCAGACCCTTACAAACTGCTGGTAAGATTATTTTTTTCTTTTTATTTTTTTTTAACTAGCAAATCTGTTGTTAAATTACTTAAAGAAAATTCAACAATGGCATAGGCACCTTGTCGACTAAATGGTTTTCATAAACACCAAAAAGTAGTTAAACTTTTGTATACATAACAAAAAAAATGATGAAAACTGTACATTTACAGTATTTGCTGCTGTTCATTCCCCAAAATACAATTAAGACATAATTAGCTATTACAAATTTATAAAATTTAATAAAAAACTTTGCTATGGATTTAGTGTTACCTGCTTTTGCATTAAATTCGCCTTCATAAATCAAAACATCGTGACTCTCATTCTTAAATTAAATGACTCCAAATTAGAAGTTCCAAAAAAGTTCTGAGGACAATTATGGTTTAAAACAACAAACCTAAATTTTGAAAATGGACTGCCATTTTTCCTCCTATCATTTTCTCCTTTGGCATTCTTGTATTGGGACAAGCAAATATGCCAATGCTGAATTATCTGTTAAACATAAGGGCCACAATTACTACCAAATTATTTCTTCTGAATTTCAAATTTACTCATTATTAACAATCACCTAATTAGAGAGAACTCTGAGTACTAATTTTAGTTTAATTCTTCACAATATGCTCAGTCTAATAAATGACATTTGCTACCTTAAAGATGAAGTGTAAAATTTTAAATTGTAAACAAAATTCCAATTTCCTAAGCGTTTAAAAACAGGCATTTTACTATGCTCAGCAAAACTCTAAATGTTTTATATTTGCTTTCCTTCCATTCAGCAGGCAGTTCAAAAGCTTCTTGGGGTGGGGACAGATTCCATGAAATGCTCTTGAAAGCACTCCACTATAACGTAATACTGTATGCCTTTCTGTACTCCATTTCCTACTATCTTAAAAAACCATACTTTAAAAAATATTACTTAACATCAAACAACATATAAAATAATTTGCAAGAAAATTTGAAACGTGCACCACAATGAATAAAAACCCACGTTGAGCCATTCATTCCCCAAGGGGGATAAATTTTTTCTTTTAAGTTGTTCAAGTCCTCAAGTCCTAAAATTTCCACTACTCTGGGTATTCAGTTGCCAGCAACTACTTAAGTTGCTACTTTGGATTGACTGAAAGGAACATGGTCAATGTTGCCTTCTGGCCATTTAAAAAATGTTTATTTTTAAAATATATAAATATCTATGTACATATATTTGGCAAGTTTACTGTTCGTATTAAGAGTGCAATAATTTTGCTTCTGTTTTTCAGGTCTTATGTTGTGGTTTTTCTCTTACCCCTAGGTGACTGATGCAAACCTGAGGCTATAAATCCCTAACCATGAGACTTGAAAATACCAAAATACTTCTATGCTACAGATGAAGAGATCAGTTACATAACTGTATTATATTAGAGCAGGAGATTTCTGCATTGTTTTTAATAAATTCAGATATGGCATAATAAATATTAGGTTATAAATATTAAGTGTGTTAATAAACACACTTAATATACTTGTTTTGCTATTTTGGCTCTGCAACCATAATGACCTACCTAGCTCCATAAAATTTTTTAAACAATTGAAGCAACAATTAATATAAGCTTCACTTTTCAAAACAAGCTCTCCAGCCATATTAAAAAAAAAAAAACCTGAAAAACTCCTTTATCATTTAACAACAACTAAAATAGCAGTCTCCTGCTTAAAGAAAACCAACATTTGAAAGTTGAAAATATTTAATATCATTTTTAGGTCATCATTAAAATCCAGTCATTATACTGAGCAGTGTTTGAACAAAAAATTTGATATTATTACATACTTAACCTCTCACTACATCTCCCCTCTCCCAGTGTTGCATTGACCAGCTCACTCTTTTCATCAAAAGAAACCAAGAGTGCTATTTCTAGTTTTAATTGCATTTTTTAAAAACAAAAGTTAACAGCATTTTTCAGTGCATGAGTATCTGAAGATCCTTCCTTGTGCAAGAACATTTTTTAAGAGAGGAAAAAAAAGTGAAAAAAGCAACAAGAACCCCGCCCTCATCCTTCCCAACTGTATTTCTCCTGGTGGGTACAAATCAAATTCACTTTTAAAAGTTGATAATGGGCTCTTCATGAATGCAAGTTTCTCCACAAAACAGCATGCTGTTAAAGAGTGTGCAACATGAAGGGAATGCCATCATGCTAACTAATGTGACTGGCAAAATATAGTTGTTTTTGTAAGGTAAGGCAGAGATTTTAATATTTATGTAATCAAAGTCCAAATAAACCTTTCTCCAGCACAAACTGTTACAACTTTCTGCCCAAGCACTCCAAAATTTGGGTTCTTACTATTGTCCATGATATTCAAAATTATGCCATATATATGAAAGTGTTGATATCAGATTCATCTCTTCTGATGTATTTGTGCTCTATTAGCCACTCTATTTGCTCTTTTATCATTTTCTTTTGTGGCAAGAACATGTTTTTCAAAATTTCTACTAATTCAGTCTGCAGTTGAGCATTACTAATTTTCTTTCTCATTTTCATTATTTGTATGATAGCTTCCTAAAAGAAAAAATAAAAATAAAAGTGCATTAATATTTGAAATTATTTTAAGTACAATAAACTGAAAAATGACTTTTTATGCATATTCATCCTCTATCCAACATCTACCCAAATGAATAACAATCACTAGGGGATTAATCTTGAGACCAGTATCTTTTCCTTAACAAATAAAAACATCTTTTGTTTCTTCATTCCCCATAAAAAAAAAATCTGCTCATTGGCGTGGGGGGCTAGGGGAGAAATAACATTAGGAGAAATACCTAATGTAGACGATGGTTTGATGGGTACAGCAAAGCACCATCGCACGTGTATACGTAACAAACCTGCATGTTCTGCAGGTGTCCTGTATAATTTTTAAAATCTGCTTATTACACGGATTTTGAAAAATAAGAAAAATCAAAATTACCTCTGCCTCTCTGCTGAAAGAAAACCACACCTAATGTTTTAATATTATTTCCTTCAATTCCTTTTTTCCATACCGTTCACATTCTTAAAAGTTATCTTACCTGTGAAAACAGTATGTATATAACCTGGTATTATGTTAAACATTAATTAAAATACAACAAACCCCCTAAACCCAATTTTTTCCTTGTATTCAGTTATTTCTTTGTGTAGTAGTAGAGGTCAGCTGGGGTCTGTTTTAAAAGTCAGTAAGTACTACTCTTTATTTTTTTATTCTTTTAGTATTACTCTTTATATATATTTATCAGATTAATTATATTTGCTATAGAATATTATCTTCAGTTTGTATTGGTTCAATTAAGTGTTTTTAAGTTTTTTCTTTCCTTCTCTTTTTAAATATAGAGACAAGGTCTTGCTATGTTGACCAGGTCAGTCTTGAACTCCCAGCCTCAAGTAATCCCGTCTCAGTCTCCCAAAGTGCTGGGATTACAGGTTTAAGTCACGATGCCCGACTGTTTTTAAGTTTCTAAAGGAATAAATCTTTTTCATCTAGGTCATTTTATTAAAATTTTTCTTGATGATTTCCTAAATTACTATTAAGTTTATAACAAGTTATTAGAAAATCATTAAATATTCTTTTCTCTTTTTCTTTTTCCAGTCCAAGCTCTTGCTTTACCCAACAAAAGGCATCTATATGCCTGGTGTGGTGGCTCATGCATGTAATCCTAGCACTTTGGGAGGCTGATATGGGCAGACTGCTTGAGTCCAGGAGTTTGAGACCAGCCTGGGCAACATGGCAAAACCCCATCTCTACAAAATATACAAAAAAATGTAGTCGGGCATGGGGGCCTGTGTCTGTGGTCCCAGCTATTTATAGGAGGCTGAGAAAAGAAGATTGCTTGAGCCTGGGAGGCAGAGGTTGCAGTAAGCTGAGATGGCATTACTGTATTCCAGCCTGAGACCCTGTCTCCAAAAAAAAAAAAAAAAAAAAAAAGGACTCTGTCTGTCTTAGCACAGATTACAGTCTGTTATAAATGTCAAAATAGAAAAAGAAGTAATATTTGCTTTCAAGATTTAAAAATGTTACTTTGCTGCAAATCAACCTACTTGGGATTTTGGCACTATTCAGTAATAGAAAAATTCCTTCAATTTCCTCTGTACAGATACGATAACCAGCTGGGGAGGGTGGCACATGCCTGTAATCCTAGCAATTTGGGGTGGGTGGATCGTTTGAGTCCTGGCATTTGAGACCAACCTAGGCAACATGGCAACACCCCATCTCTACAAAATATACAAAAAAAAAAAAATTAGCTGGGCATGGTGGCACGCGCCTGTGGTCCTAGCTACTCAAGGAGCTGAGGCAGGAGGACTGCTTGAGCCTGGAAGGCAGAGGTTGCAGTGAGCTGACATTGCACCACTGCACTCCAGCCTGGGTGACAGAGTGAGACCTTGTCTCAAAAAAATGGAAAAATAGGTTGGAAGCAGTAGCTCATACCTGTTAATTCCAGCACTTTGGGAAGCCAAGGTGGGTGGATCACGAGGTCAGAAGTTCGAGACCACCCTGCCCAACATGGTGAAATCCTGTCTACTAAAACTACAAAAAATAGCTGGGCATAGTGGCGGGCACCTGTAATCCCGGCTATTTGGGAGGCTGAGGCAGGAGAATCATATGCACCCAGGAGGTGGAGGCTGCAGTGGCTGAGATCAGCACCACTACACTGCAGCCTGGGTGACAGGGTGAGACTCTGTCTCAAAAAAAATAAAAATAAAAATAAATAAAAGATATAATGACCCTTTCACTGACACCAGAAGGTCAAGTGAATTCCTCCCACCCTCGACGGTATTACCAGACTCTTGATCATCATAAATTGGGGTTTATGTCAGGGGTCCAGAGTGGAAGAAGGAAGAGGGAAAGCCTGTTCCTTCAAGCACTTGAAGATTACAGGAACCCAAAGGAAAAGGAGAGACATTTGTAAATGGTCCAATTTCTCCTTAGGTAGAGGTGAAGGTGGTAGTTATCGAGCCCAAGAGGAAAACAGCATAAACACTGGCCCTGGTCCCCATTTGATACGCTGGAGGTTACTTAAAAGAGTAGCATAGTATGATGGAGATAATACTGCACTTCTGACTCTCCCTCAGTTCTCACGTGTCACAGCAAGAGTTTCAAGCTAATGGGACTGCCACAGGGCCTTTAATGACAGGGCAAGGTAACCCTGCCATTATTCTACAAAGAATAATGACAGTGTGCCATGTAGGCCAAGGAGCCACACAGAAGATGTAGTGCAGTCTCAGAGGCTTCAAGAGCTCAGTAAGAGCAAGGGAAAGACAGAGCAGGGAAGAGGCCATGAGGCTCTTAGCAAATGGAAAAAGAATTAACCATAAATTCATCTGCTATGGACAACAGCAGCAGTTACCAACAGAAAGTCAAATTCTCAAAGATATACACTACTTCATAGCTACCAACAGCAAGAATCCAGGACACTGTCATAACTGACTAGTCAAGTAAATCCCTCTCTCACCCTCAATATATGCAGATGCCATCCATGAAAATCGCAAACTGGGGATGAGCAGAGTAGGATCAGAAGGAAATACAATTTGAGCATACCTAAAGACAGCTTAGATTATTGCAATCTACATAGATTACTGCAATCTACATAATTATGGATCACATTAAGACAAAACAAAAGGACTTCAATTTCTCTGCACATCTTAGAATATGACTACACCTGCATATATATTTCAACTCTTTAATCCATCTAGAGTTTATCCTGGCACAGCTTTAATACATTCTAACTTTTCCTCCAAACAGAAAAATTCCCCAACACCTCTTAGTGAATAATTTATTTTCTTTTCATGTGTCATGGAAATTATTTCCTTTATTGTATACACTCTTCTATAATACAGAGTAGTGGATTTTTTGGTTTTTGTTTTTTTTGGGATGGAGTCTCACTCTATTACCCAGGCTGGAGTGCAGTGGCACAATCTCAGCTCACTTCAACCTCTGTCTTCCAGGTTCAAGCAATTCTCCTGCCTCAGTACCCCCACATAGCTGGGATTAGAGGCATGCACCAGCACAGCTGGCTAGTTTTTATATTTTTAGTAGAGATGGGATTTCACCACGTTGGCCAGGCTGGTTTTGAATTCCTGACCTCAGGCGATCTGCCTGCCTTGATCTCCCAAACTGTTGGGATTACAGTTGCGAGTCACTGCGCCTGGCCTAAAGTAGGTTTAATCTTGGTTATTTTGCTCAATTAATCTTCTTGCCATACTATTTGTTACTACAGATTTTAAAATATTTTAGTATTTGGCAGGGCAAGTTCTACTACTACCATCTTACTCTTTTTTAAGTTTCTCAATCATTCTTATTTATTTATTCTGATAAACTGAGAATCAATCTGTAAAATTCCAAAGATATTCCTAGTTGAATTTTCATAGGAAATTTAGTAAACTTGACATTAATATCAGAAAAATCAATCTTTTACGTTATTCAGCCTAGGCGCCAGGTGTGGTGGCATGTGCCTGTAGTCCCAGCTATTGTGAAGGCTGAAGCAGGAGGATCGCTTGAGTTCATTAAAAAAAAAAAATTTAAAAAGTTATTCAGCCTTATCATTGAAGAATATGGTGTTTCATATTGAGCAAAAAAAAGTCTGACATAAAAGTACATATTGTCTGGTTCCATTTATATGAAGACTTGGAACTGGCAAAACTAAGTGATGATAATAAGAATCAGCTAGGGTAGAGGGAGAGCCTGCCTGGAGAGAAAACATGGGGAGATGACTGGTGTGACAGAAATGTTCTGTATCTTAATTGGGTTATGTTCACACAGGTATACCTAAACTCACTAAAAATTGTATTTTGAAAGATACATTCCATTGTGTCTAAATTACAACTAAATATTTTAGCACAAAAAAAGAGCTCAATTGTTCTATTTATTCAACTCTCCTTCTGAATCTCCAGTAAAGAGCCACTCTCTTCATACAGCTCCTACAGAATGTGTATGAATTTTTCTTATTTTATTTTCCACTTATTTATTGCTAAATAGAAAGGCAATTGGTGTTTTTTAATTTTTTTTAGACAAATTTCACTCTTATTGCCTAGGCTGGAGTGCAGTGGCATGATCTTGGCTCACTGGAACCTCTGCCTCCCAGGTTCAAGTGATTCTCCTGCCTTAGCCTCCTGAGTAGCTGGGACTACAGGTGCATACCACCACACCCAGCTAGTTTTTGTATTTTTAGTAAAAACGGGGTTTCACCATGTTGGCCAGGATGGTCTCGCTCTCTTGACCTCATCATCTGCCCACCTTGGCCTCCCAAAGTGCTGGGACTATAGGTGTGAGCCACCTTGCTTGGCCAAATGCAATTGGTTTTTATTCATTCATCTTTTCTCTGCTACATTATCCTACTACATGATCTATAGGCAATAAGTATTTTTTCAACTTTTCCTCATTTCATATTTTAAAAAGTACACTGGGCCAGGTGCAGTAGCTCAGCACTTTGGGAGCCCAGCACTTTAGGAGGCCGAGGTAGGCATATTGCTTGGGCCCAGGAGTTCGAGACTAGCCTGGGCAACATGGTGAAACCCTGTCTCCACTAAAAATACAAAATCAGCCAAATGTGGTGGCACACGCCTGTGGACCCAGCTAATCGGGAGGCTGAGGTGGGAGGATCCTTTGAGCCCAGGAAGTTGAGGATGCAGTGAGCTAAAACAGTGCCACTGTACTCTAGTCTGGGCAACAGAGTGAGACCCTGTCACAAAAACAAAAAACAAAAAAAAAACGAAACCAAGAAAGAAAAGAAAAAAAAAAAAAAAACCCTGGCCAGAAGTTTCAAACAGTAGTAAATGAAAATTGCAAAAGCTGAAAAACTTGGTTTTAAAAGGACTATTTCTAAAGTTAAAACAATCATACATAGCTCTTCTTTATTACATTCAGAAAGTATCATAATCCTAGCTCTAAATTTTTTTAAAAAGAAATGAATATTAGAGAACTTTTTTGGTTCTAAACACGTTTCCTAATTTCACATTACAATGGAATGTGAAATTGGAATTCATATTCCAACTAGAATTGGAATTTTTAATGTATTTTTAGAAAACTGATTGAGACAAGATCTCACTTTTTTACCCAAGCAATCCTCCTGCTTCAGCCTGCCAAAGTGCACTTGGCCCCTACATGCTTTTCAATTCAAAAAAGGTTTCAAAATTTAAAAAATAGAAAAGAAAACTAAGGTTTTTCAAACTTCAGATATTCTGTCAGTATTACAAACCTGGGTTCTTAGTATTCGTAGTTGAACTATTCCTTCATTCTCTTCTTCTCTCATCCTTTCTGTAGTGAGCTGCAAACGTCCAATCAAGTTGATTTTACCCCTTTTCTGAACTTTTGCATTTTTTCTACAAAAAGAATTGAATCGAGTAGTTTATGGTGAAAAAGACTTTTAAAATCCTATTATAGCAACAATGTCTGAGAGAAAATCTTTAGAAATATTCTAAAACTATCATAACTGTTTAAAGGAAAAATGACAAACAGCCTACATATTGCTTTATTTATTTATTTTTTTCGAGATGGAGTCTTGCTCTGTCACCAGGCCAGAGTGCCATGGCGCTATCTTGGCTCAATGCAACCTCCGCTTCCTGGGTTCAAGCAATACTCCTGCCTCAGCCTCCCGAGTAGCTGGGACTACAGGCGTGTGCCACCACACCCAGCTAATTTTTGTGTATTTAGTAGAGACAGGGGTTTCACCATGTTGGCCAGGATGGTCTCTATCTCTTGACCTCATGATCCGCCCGCTTTGGCCTCCCAATGTGCTAGGATTACAGGCGTGCACCACCGCGCCCAGCCTACATACTACTTTAAAACAAACTCTGTATTTTCCTTAAACATGGTAACTAACCTGTTAATGAGTGATTACACTCTCTATAAAAACAAAGTTAATATTTTATATTGCCATAAAAGTGACTAGCTAATTAAAGATATATGGGTTATGATTCAGTGTTATCTCCTAACTGGATCTTCACAACAACAACAACAACAAAAATGCTTTGTCTGAATAAAGTTGCTTTAGAGCAGAAAAGGGTATCACCCTGAAAGACGAAATGCAACAGTATAATGTCAAAGACCAAAAATGTATCCATGGAAAATATACTAAAGAAGTAAACATCTGATTAATATTTTCCATAAACAAGTAAATGATATAAGTTTAGAGTGATGACAGTATATATTTATATTTTAAATAAAATGTAAGGAAAATAATTATTTTGCAAAAAACAAAGTGCTATAATTCAAACAAGGTGTTTTTGTTTTAGATCAACCAACATAAAGCTTACATTAAACTGAACTCCTGGTTCACTGAGAAGAGGGTACCTTCTGTAAAGTCTTTGGGTGAGTTGACTTGAGGTTCATACAGTAAAACTTGCCGTTTGAGTTTTGGGAAAGCTACTAAAGACTATGAAGAATAAAGAGAAAACAATTAGCATCTAAAAACAGTATGGAACACTAAGATCAATTCTCCAATATAATCAACATAGGCAAGAAAAGGATTACAAACACAAACTTAAAATGTTTGGTACATCCATGAATATAATATTTGAATGCATAATGAGGAAAGGGAGGAGGTGAAAAGAGTTGGTTATGAGAAAGCAATAAATGCTCTCTTTACAGTAAGACAAGAAACTGGTCACACAGGACCATAGTAAACACCACCTGGCAGTTATATACCAGTTCCTTCCTCTACAGGTAGTGATTAATTTTGGAACCTCAAGCCAGGCGCAGTGATTCACACCTGTAATCCCAGCACTTCAGAGGGCTGAGGCAGGCAGATCACTTGAGCTCAGGAATTTGAAACCAGCCTAGGCAACATGGGGAAACACCGTCTCTACTGAAAATACAAAAATAAGCCAGGTGTGGGGCATACACAGGTAGTCCCAGCTACTTGAGGGGCTGAGGTGGGAGGATCGTTTGAACCTGGGAGGTGGAGGTTGTAGTGGGCTGAGATTGAGCCACTCAATGCCAGCCTGGACAACAGAGCAAAACTCCATCTCAAAAAAAAAAAAAAAATTTTTTAAAATTTGGAACTTTTAAGAAAATTTGGAACTTCTATGGAGTAGGGGTAAAATGTAGTTGTGAGCAGGGGGCTAATGAGTATAATCTACAAGTCCTCAAAGAAACCAAATTTTTCTTTTAGATTTTTGATCATCATAAAAGCTTTGAAAACATTCTCAGGATAAAAAGTAATTATATATCTGAAGCACGGTGGCTCATGCCTGTAATTCCAGCACTTTGGGAGGCTGAGGCAGGCAGATTACATGAGGTCAGGGCTTTGAGATCAGCCTGAACAACAAGGTGAACCCTGACTCTACTAAAAATACTAAATTAGCTGGGCATGGTGGCACATGCCTGTAATATGTTACTTGGGAGGCTGAGGGAGAACTGCTTGAACCCAGGAGGCAGAGGTTGCAGTGTGCTAAGACTGTGCCATTGCACTCCAGCCTGAGCAACAAGAACAAAACTCTGTCTCAAAAAAAAGTACGTTGGTGGTCACATTTCTCAAAGGTAACACTTAAATACCAACTCAATCTTTCTCTCTTTTTAAATTTTTTCTTTTCACTGGGCACAGTGGCTTACACCTGTAATCCCAGCACTTTGGGAGGCTGAGGTGGGCAGATCATGAGGTCAATAGATCAAGACCATCCTGGCCAACATGGTGAAACCCCATCTCCACTAAAAAAAATTAGCTGGGGGTGGTGATGCGTGCCTGTAATCCCAGCTACTCAGGAGGCTGAGGCAGAACTGCTTGAAAGTGGGAGGCGGAGGATACAGTGAGCCAAGACTGCGCCACTGTCACCCAGGCTGGAGCGCAGTGGCACGATTGTGACTCACTGCATCCTCCTGGGCTCAAGTAATCCTTCCACCTCTGCCTTCCAAGTAGGTGGGGATACAGCCACCAAGCTGGCTCATTTGCTTTTTTTTTTTTTTAAAAGATATGGAATCCCACTATTTTGCCTAGCTAGTCTCAAACTCCTGAGTTCAAGCAATCCTCCCCTCCCTCCCTGGCCTCCCAAAGTGCTAGGATTACAGCCATGAGCCACTGCCCCTGGCCTCTCCTTTTATTTGAAGCACTTTTCTCTGCCTTGGTAAATTGCCTATTTTCAATTTATTTTTTCAATAAATATCTCATTAATAAATCTTTTCTTTTTTTTGAGACAGAGTCTCACTCTGTTACCCAGGTTAGAGTGTAGTGCGCAATCTTGGCTCACTGCAACCTCCACCTCCAGGGTTCAAGCGAGTCTCCTGCCTCAGCCTCCTGCGTAGCTGGGATTATAGGCTCCTGCCACCAGGCCGGGCGAGTTTTTGTATTTTTAGTAGAGACGGGGTTTCACTAGGTTGGCTAGCCTGGTCTAGAACTCCTGACTTCAAGTGATCGGCTTGCCTTGGCCTCTCAAAGTGCTAAGATTACAGGCGTGAGCCCCCGTGCCCGGCCTCTATTTTTCTTGATTGTAAGATATTTTGAGACAGTTATGAATTTAATAATCTATTACAAGCCAATCATATATTTACTACTACATGAGAGGATACAATCTTAAAAAACAAACAAAAACATAAACCAACCCATAAGGTCCTTCTAAGTTCAGCATCAGGGAGTTCAGTTGCAAGTTTAAGATTTTCAAAGCTGATTTTCTCTCTGGGTCTTTGGTTCCATGCAAACAACACAGCGAGCTGAAACGTTGTTACCTCCAAATCATATTGACCTACTTCATTCTTAAATGTTATCTATAATAGATAAAATATATTTTTAGTAAGAATCTCATGATGATTATCTCATAATATCTATGACATGAATTTATATATGAAAAAGACTGATGTTTTCCAAAATCTACTCTTTCTTTCATGGTAATAAACATTTTAGCATATGTTACTGACAGCCCACAATACACGCTCATCTCTTCTTTCCATGTAACAAAATGTGGCCATGTGACTGAGTACTGGTCAATGTGATGCAAATGGAAATGATGGAGGAAAACTTCTAGAAGTTGTCCCTAAAGAAAGGTATAAGCGGCCGGGCATGGTGGCTCATGCCTGTAATCCCAGCACTTTGGGAGGCCAAGGTGGGCAGATCATGAGGTCAAGAGATCGAGACCATCCTGGCCAACATGGTGAAACCCCATCTCTACTAAAAATACAAAAAATAGCTGGGCATGGTGGCGTGTGCCTGTGGTCCCAGCTACTCGGGAGGCTGAGGCGGAAGAATCGCTTGAATCCAGGAGGCAGAGGTTGCAGTGAGCCGAGATTGGGCCACTGCACTCCAGCCTGGCGACAGAGCAAGACTCCGTCTCAAAAAAAAAAAAAACACAAAACAAAAAAAAAGAAAGGTATAAGCTACCCTCACCATTCCCTTTCTGTTGGCAAAAAGACTGAGATAGTTGGGATCATGTTGAATTCTGTAGACTAGGGCAGTATCTTACCCATGATGATGTAACCAGAAGCTTATGTTCCTAACAACTTCATAAAAAAAATTAACTATTTCTGTTCAAACTTTCACGTTAGAGAGTCAAAATTCCATTTTGTTTAAGTAATTATTCTGTGGAGTCCTGCTACTTTCATCCAAATGGAAAGGTAAAGTAACATACTATCTACTTACAATTCCATTTGACATGAGATGATGCCAATGTAATTTTCTACCACTATGATTTTTTTTGTAGAATTCTTCTACTTCCGGTATCAAGTCCTCCAGTTCAGTAGGAAGTGAGACAAAGACTTTCTCAGAACTTCTTGACCAGGCACCAGCATTCAGAATTTTTATATTAACTGAATCAGCTATAGACAAGAATATTAAGAATATGAAGAAATTTACGTTAACAATGGATAAAATTCAAAATAAATACAGGGTTACTTTTGTTGAAAAATCATTAAGACTATAAAACTTTTGTTTAAAGTATCCTTTTGTTGTGAAATAAAGATTTGTAAATCAACCCACTGCTTTGATAGCTGTCTCCAAGGAAATGGACTTCATAACATCTTTTGATCATTACTGCTGAGGTTTATTTTTAATTTACCAGAAAACAAAGATTTTTTAAGTTAAAAAATATATATATGTAATTATAAAATAATACCTGGTAGTGCCAATTTATTATTTTTGTGCATTTCCTTAAAAGCTTGGTTCAAATCTTCAGATACTTTTATGTCCTGAAACATTCTAGCAAGCTTGTTTACATAATCTGCTGGCATACCAACTTCCTATAAAATCCAAAGACAGAAGAGGTAATAAATACATAATCTGATATACTACTGAGAAAAAATTTAATGGGAAAACTAAGTCTTAGATATTTTAATACAAAATTTTTCTCTCTTATTAGAAAGTTTATCATCTAATACCTATGAAATTTGCTTCTTAGAAACAAAACAGGATATTGCAAGGGGTCCCTGCTTTGCACAATTCTTGTATGTATGAATTTCAGTTACCACAGTACAGTTAAATAATACCAATTCCCCAAGAACAAAGCTCAACTTTCAGTTGACACTATGTAATAATGAAACTGCATGAAGTAAAAACTTTATTTCTAGCTCCTTGATCCACAAATCATGACAAAAATAAGAGTGACGAATCACAATATTGCTTTGAAAATCTATTAATTGGCCTGGTATGGTAGTTCACACTTGTAATCCCAGCAACTTTGGGAGGCTTATGCAGGAGAATCACTTGAAGCCAGGATTTTGAGACTAACCTGGGCAACATAGTGAGACTCCATCACTATAAAAAAATTTTAAAAGTTAGTGGGATGTGGTGGCATACTGCCTATAGTCCCAGCTATTTAGAAGGCTGAGGTGGGTGGATCACTTGAGTCCAGGAGTTTGAGCTCTGATTGTGTCACTGCACTCCAGTCTGGGCAACAGAAGAAGATACTGTCTCTTAAAAAAAAAATAAAAAGTAAAATAAATTTTTAAAAAACATAAACACAATCTATGAGTCATTTGTTTATTCAGACAGCAAAGTGTGTAGTTTTGTTGCACTTTATCTTCCAGTAATTAAACCACATGACAACTTACAAAAAAGAATAATCAAAGAAGGTAATGGCACACAAAGATAATAAAAGTACACTGGAGAAATGAAAAATGATAATGCTGGAAATGAAAATAAAATAGAACATAAATGGAGTTATAGAAGAAAGCTGACTGTGACTGTCAGGTTGATAATGCCAGTGTTGAGGAACTTAGTGAAGGCAAATTATCAACATAAAAGAGAAAAGTGGTAAGTGACAAAAAAGGTAAGATATCCTAGAGGAAGTGATCCTGGTAAAAATGCTATAAAGGAATTTGCAGTATTTCATGACACTGAAAGCCCAATAGATAAAATGCTAGAAGCTGATCCAATTACAGGGGTGTGACAGCTCTCCAAGGCAAAGAAAAGATGCTTACTCTGCCAGTTACATAAGAAGGCAAGAACTATTTAAACTACTCTTCATTAACACCTTTTCTGACACAGATAATTTATCTACCATAAAATTCACCCTTTCAAAGTGTACAGTTTGGCCAAGTGTGGTGGCTCATGCCTGTAATCCCAGCAATTTGGGAGGCCAAGGTGGGTGGATCACCTGAGGTCAGGAGTTTGAGACCAGCCTGGCCAACATAGTAAAATTCCATTCTCTACTAAAAATACAAAAATTAGCTGGGCGTAGTGGCACGTGCCTGTAATTCCAGCTACTTGGGAGGCTGAGGCAGGAGAATCGCTTGAACCCGGGAGATGGAGGTTGCAGTGAGCCCAGATCGCACCACTGTACTCCAGCCTGGGCAACAGAGTGAAACTCTGTCTCAAAAAAAAATAAATAAAAATAAAATATACAATTTAGTGAAGTTTAGCATATTCACAGAGCTGTGCAATCATCACCACTATGTAATTTTAGAACATTTTCATCACTCCAAAAAGAAACCCCATACTATTTGCAGTCACTCCTCATTTCCCCTCCCAGCCCCAACTCCTGGAAGTCACTAATTTACTTTCTGTCTCTGTGGATTTGCCTATTCCAGACATTTCATATTAATAGAATGATATGATATTGTCTTCTTTCACTTAGCATTATGTTTTCAAAGTTCATCTAATACTGTAGCAGGTATTAGTACTTCATTTCTTTTTATTGCAAAAAATATTCCATTATATGGATTAATCATATTTTGTTTATTCATTAGTTCACTGACATTTTGGCTTGTTTCCACTTTTTTACTTCTTTTTTTTGAGGAGGATGGAGTCTTGCTCTGTCACCCAGGCTAGAATGCAGTGGTGCGATCTCAGCTCACTACAACCTCTGCCTTCCATGTTTAAGTGATTCTTCTGCCTCAGCCTCCCGACTAGCTGGGACTACAGGTGCGTGCTGCCATGCCCAGCTAATTTTTCTATTTTTAGCAGAGATCGGGTTTCCCCATATTGGCCAGGCTGGTCTCAAACTCCTAACCTTGTGATCCACTCGCCTCCACCTCCTGAAGTGCTGGGATTACAGGTGTGAGCCACCTTGCCCAGCCCACTTTTTGACTATTAATCGTAGTAATGCCATGAACATTTGTTTACAAGTTTTTACATGAAACATATGCTTTCCTTTCTCTTCAAATGAATTACCTAAGAGTGAAATTGCTGAGTCAACTCTATGTTTAACGTTTTTAAAAACGGCCCAAGAGTTTTCCAAAGTGGCTGCACCATCTTATATCCCTTTTGGAAACTTAAGAAGGTTCCAATTTCTCCTCTTGCTTACTAACATTTGTTACTGTCTTTATTTTAGCTACCCTAGTGGGAATAAAGTAGTATCTCCATGTGATTTTTTTTTTAAGATGGGGTTTCACCATGTTGGTCAGGCTGGCCTTGAACTCCCAACCTCAGGTGATCTGCCCACCTTGGCCTCCAAAATGATTTTTTTTTTTGGTTTGTTTTTGAGAAAGGGTCTCACTCTAGTGCCCAGGCTGCAGTGCAGTGAGTGGCATGACCTCAGCTCACTGCAACCTTGAACTTCTGGGCTCAAGCAATCCTCCCATCTCAGCTTCCCATGTATCTGGAACTACAGGTATACATCACCATGCTTGACTAATTTTTGTATTTTTTGTAGAGATGGGGTACTGCTATGTTGCCCAGGGTGGTTTCTAACTCCTGGCTTCAAGTAATCCTCCCACCCCAGCCTTCCAAAGTATTTGGGATTATAAGCGAGAGCTACCATGTTGAGTCTCTCCTTCCATTTCATTAATGACTAATGATCTTGAGTATCTTTGCATGCACTTATTGGACATTTGTGTATCTTCTGTGAAGAGGTGTCAATTCGAATCCTTTGCCAATTTTTAATTATTTGCCATGTACGTGCGTGTGTGTGTGTGTGTGTGTGTGCCTGTGTGTCAGAATCTGACTCTGTTGCCCAGGCAGGTATGATCTCTGCTTACTGCAATCTCCACCTCACAGGCTCAGGTGATCCTCCCACCTCAGTCTCCCAAGCAGCTGGGACTACAGGTATATGCCACCACACCCAGCTAATTTTTGTATTTTTTAAAGAGATGGGGTTTCACTATGTTGCCCAGGGTCATCTCAAATTCTGAGCACAAGATCTGCCTACCTCAGCCTCCCAAAGTGCTGGGATTACAGGTGTGAGCCACTATGCCTGGCCTTATTTCTCATTTTACTGTTGGGTCTTGATTTTTTTTTTTTTTAACAAAGAAATAAAGTAGGCTGTGCATGGCGGCTCATGCCTGTAATCTCAGCACTTTGGGAGGCCAAAGCAGGCGGATCACTTGCGACCAGGAGTTCAAGATCAGCCTGGCCAAGAAGCAAAACCCTGTCTCTACTAAAAATATAAAAATTATCCAAGCATCACGTCACAAGCCTGTAGTCTCAGCTACTTAGGAGGCTGAGGAAGGAAAATTGCTTGAATCTGGGAGACGAAGGTTTCAGTGAGTCAAGATCGCACTATTGCAATCCAGCCTAGGCAACACAGCAAGACTCTGTCTCCAAACAAAAAAGACATAATTTAATTCTAAAGGTTTCTCGTAGTAAATATATATTAGTTTTGCTGTTTTTCCCTTTTTCCTATATATTTATAAGTGACATTAAGAGTTCTGAGTCTTTTGACAATCGTTTTTAAAAGTCACAGAATAATTCTTTTTTCTACTACGCAGTTTCAGTTAGCATAGTAATTTTTACTATTCTACATTGCCATTTGAAGGCTATCTATAAGTTAAAAAATCTGTAGCTCTCTCTCGTGTGTGTGCACTCGCACTCTCTCTCTCCACGGAGACAGAGATATATACATACATAGAAATGAAAGACCTTTACTTTAATAATTAAAACAAAAAAATAAACTCAAAATATTTTATATGGGAATTTAGTTATAATCAGCATTGATTACCCTAAATAGGCCATCATTTAAATATTCTTTTTGCTATATAGAAGTATTTGTGATTATTTATTGATAAACATCTCTAAAGTTAAGCATTTAGTACTAAAAATACCTTAAAAATAATTTGTCCTGTAGTCTATTTATTAATAAGGTAAGTTTAAATGACAGTTGAGGTACAAATGAGAAACAGTAGAAACAACTCAAGAACAAAGACGCTTTACTAAAAGTATTAAGAAAATTACTTTATTAGATATCACTTTATTTTATGTAACTGATGCTATATTATTTATTTTTGAAACGGAATCTCGCTCTGTCACCCAGGGTGGAGTGCAATGGCATGATCTCAGCTCACTGCAATCTCCACCTCCTGAGTTCAAGTGATTCTCCTGCCTCAGCCTCCTAGGCAGCTGGGATTACAGGTGTGCAGTAGCAGGCCCAGGTAATTTTTGTATTTTTAGTAGAGACAGGGTTTTGTCATGTTGGCCAGGCTGGTCTTGAATTCCTGACTGCAGGTGATCGACCTGTCTCAGCCTCCCAAAGTGCTGGGATTACAGGCATGAGCCACCACACCGGCCTAAATGACACTAATTCTTATAAAATGTTTCCTACTTCTTTGACATTAACAATATTGCCAAAATGTATTACTTAAGCACATATATAAATGATGTACCATATTAGAAAACCAAATATTTTTTTAAATTTACTTACTCTTAGCCACTCTACCATGTTTTCTTCAATTTCGCTATCGGCAGAGATGTCTAATATAAGACGTCGTGTCAAATGAGCTTTATGATACCTCATAAAAACATCTTTGTTCTGTACATACTTAAGTACCAAGAGCTGTATGAAAAACAAAGTTACTTTCAATTCTTATATACTCTTAGCCATCTCTCGAATTTAGACCCTTCTATATCCACCAATTGTCAAAAGTCAGAAATTTTTATATACATATAAAGACCTAATAAATTATCTGTGAGAAATACCCAGTCCTAATATACTACTTTAAAAGTTAGCAAAATTGAGACCATAGCCAAATAAATTTTTAGTCACTCTAAATATCAGTTTTTTAGATTTTACATAAATTGCAATGATATACTTTACATGAAAAAAATCAGTGGTTTTCTTCACTCAAGTTTCTCTTCTACTTATCTTTTCCACTTTTTTTTTCTGCCACTAATCATCTCTCTGGGCCTTTTTGTCTACATTTGCCCAGTATCTTCTGATATTTTTTTTGTTTGTATTCCTGGGCTTACATCATTACACTAACTGGGTGACAAAAATGAAAGCAACTACTTAGTCTACTCTCACTCATCCTTAGCTATCTATCTTGGACTCTCACAAAAAGGAAGGAGTAAAAAACTTCCAATCTTTCAACTATCATTCCAAATTTGTTGGAATGATAAGTCCTATATTAGTAGTTACAATTTAATTCCTAAAAATAATCATGAAAGGAGAGGAATTAAATGGTATTTCCTTCAAGAAGCTATGAATAAAAATGTTCAGAAGAAAAAATACCACCCCCTTAGAGATCTTGCACTGTAAAACTTCATAACAGTAGTTCTTTAGAGATACACATTTTAAAATTGGTACTATTATAGAAAGTCCTGTAAGCAAAACACAAATTCAAAGTAAGGTAATTTTAAAAGTTGAAATTAAAAAAAATTCATGTACCACTTCTTTAAGCTTTGCTTCAATCTCTTCAGAGGTTAGTTTTTTGCTTAATGGTGTTTTTCTTAGCAACATGTCACAGTAATTGGCAAGCAGCTCAGGGCATTTTGACTCAGGCTGAGTTTTTAATCCCACCCTAAAAAACAAATTAAAAGCAGTTGATGGAAAAATGATTGATGTTTTCAAAGATTTTTTTCTAAATCCAATTATTCACAAGCGAATTTCTTACGTTAAGTAATCTAATGACCAGGTTTGGAACTAGGATGAGCTAGCAAAATATCTAGGGTGCCTAATTTAGGGAGACACTCACTATTAGGTTCTCCTAAGTGCTGACATGGCACTTGCAGAACTCTGAGAGTAAGAACCTCCTACAGTTTTACACTCTAGGCCAGCACAGGGGCTCATGCCTGTAATCCCAGCACTTTGGGAGGCTGAGACAGGTGGATCACGAGGTCAGGAGATCAAGACCGTTCTGGCTAACACAGTGAAACCTCATCTCTATTAAAAATACAAAATCTTAGCTGGGCATGGTAGCACGCACCTGTAATCCCAGCTACTTGGGAGGCTAAGGCAGGAAAATCGCTTGAACCCAGGAGGCGGAGGTTGCAGTGAGCTGAGATAGAGCCACTGCACTCCAGCCTGGGCAACAGAGCAAGACTCCACCTCAAAAGAAAATTTTTTTTTTTTTTTTTTTTTTGCACTCTAGGTGCCTTCTTGCCTCATCCTAGTGCTGACCTTGGCAACGATATTTAAAATATTTTATTGAGAGATCTGTTAAAATACTTTTGAAAAACTGTTAAATTATTGGATATTTATGTTAACATTTAAAACTTTTTATTATTAACATGTTAAAACTGTTATTTCACTCTTTGAAATGTATCTAATACAACCCACATTCCATAATGATGATATATCTACCATTATTCATTAAAAATAAAAACTGTAAATGAATTCTTTCTAAGCATTGAAGAATCTGTATCTCCATTTCACTTTCCTGATACAATTTTTTTTTTTGAGATGGAGTTTTGCTCTTGTTCCCGAGTCTGAAGTGCGTGATACAATCTTGGCTCATTGTAACCTCCACCTCTCGGGTGCAAACAATTCTCCTGCCGCAGCCTCCCGAGTAACTGGGATTACAGGTACCTGTGACCATGCCTGGCTAATTTTTATATTTTTAGTAGAGATGGGGTTTTGTCATGTTGGACAGGCTGGTCTCAAACTTCTGACCTCAGGTAATCCACCTGCCTTGGCCTCCCAAAAAAGTGCAGTGATTACACGTGTGAGCCACTGAGCCTGGCTCTTGATACAAATTTAAACACAGCATATTGTTATTTTTTAAAAAATAACTGAGACACAAACACACACAAAAATTTTTTAAAAACTGAGACAAGGTCTCACTAAGTTGTGCAGGCTGAACTCCTCCCAAGTAGCTGGGACTATAGATGCATGCCACTGCACCCAGCAGTATATTGTATTTTTATGCTTCAAAATCTTATTTTTTATCCTACTTCTCTAAAAATATATGTAAATAAATCAAGATTTTGAAATTTCTTGTGCTTATAAAAGTCAAGTATTGTTTTCCAAGGATTGAGCTATACAAATTATAAGTACACAAATCATCTAAACAACAGCTATACTGTGCTTACATATACACAAAAAATATGCATATGTAAAAGTTGACTACATGTGTTAACTCTTAGTGGGGCAGATAAAACTTTTTTCTTCCCAATTATAAATCTAGGAATCAGAATAGATTCTATTTATTTTATTTTTATAAATTTGTCTTTGCCCTGAGAAATCTTACTCACATAAGTAAGTAGATGGGACTAGAGTAAGTTTTGTTTATGTCTTATTTGAGCACCTCCTGAGCCATTTGCAAAACAAAAAAATCCACACTAATCTAACATTAAAAATTATTTTTAATGATGCATATTTAAATAATGGCTAACATCGGTGAGGTGAGGAATGGAAAAAATAAAATAAAAAAAACAACAAAAATAATAGCTAACATCAACTGTGCTGAAAACAAAGTAGAAACTATCTGACTAGGATCTGATACCTAATTCATTAGAAATTAATTTTATGTACATCAATACCAGTATTTCAAAATATTCCTGTCTTAGGCAATCTGAAGGTTGTTACATTCTGAGGCAAAGCACCACAGGAAGAATCAAGAAAGATATGCCTTTCTTTGCAAAGTGGAAATAGGTAATTGTGAAAGAAGTAGAAAGGAAAAACTGCAATGATACTTCCATCACAGGGTGCAATTTTAGAAAAGAGTGAATGTGAAGTTGAAAATTTAGAAATGGATTTTCTTGAAAGTATCCACACTGGCATACTCCAGGGCAATCTTTCTGTATTCCCTTAGGTTGCCATATTCTACTAACTTAATGAGAATCCATCCATATCTCCTTGCAATGCCTGGCTCAGGTATGAGCTACTGTAACAATCCAAGCGATCTACCTTCCTGCCTTAATTCAACCTGTTGAGAGGACAGCCATCAGTTTTTATTTTTGTTTTGACATGGACATCTTGCTACACTGCTTAGGCTGGTCTTGAACTCCTGGGCTCAAGGAATCCTCACTCCTCAGCCTCCCAGGTAGCTGGGATTATAAGCCAGCTATTTGTCTCATACTGTTTCTTTGAAGGTAGAGTGTTATTTTTTTCCCCCTGTGGCTGTCTTAAAAATTTTATTATTGTTGTCCAGCTTTAAGCTGTTTATTATGATGTACCTAGGAATGGTTTAATTTGTATTTATCCCACTTGGGATTCACAGACACCCTTAAATCTTTAATCAATTTGGGTCAATACTATTTCTAATATTGGTTAATATCCTCTTTTCTATGCTCTATGATTCTAATTATATATGGTTTTGACACTTTCTTTCCTCAGATAACAATTTCCATCTATTTGTCCATTAACATGTATTGTTTCTTCATTGCTATCTATTATCTAAGCTTATTAATAATTACTGAGATACAATTCGCAAAGCATACAATTCACTCAAAATATACAATTCAGTGCTTTTAAAGTATATTCAAAGGGTTTTGTAATCATCAACCATAACAAAATTTTAGAACATCTTCATTATCCCAAAAAGAAACGCCATAACTGCTAGCATTCAAATCCCATTCTCTAGCTCATCTCCTCTCACCTCGAAGGCCTGGGCAACAACTAGTCTACTCTATGGATGTGCTGATTCTGGATATCTCAGATAAATGTTATATAGTAAGTAGTATTTTGTGACCCGCTTCTTTTACTTAGCATCAAGTTTTCAAGATTCATCTATGTGTCATAGCATGTATCAGTTATTCATTCCCTTTTTTAAACATGTGTCTTTTATTGAGAGTAAAACACATTTATCATTTTAATCATTTTTAACTGTAAAATTCAGTGGCATTAAGTACATTCACAATGCTGTGCAAACATCACTGCCATCTATTTCCAGGACTTCTTCATTATCCCAAGCAGAAATCTTGTATACATGGAACCGTAACTTCCCATCTTCCTTTCCCCATCCCCTGGTAACTTTTATTCTACTTTTTGTCTCAATGCATTTGCCTGTTCTTGATACCTCATACAATTCTATTCATGCAAAATTTGTCCTTATGTGTCTGGCTTACTTGAATCACTAGAACGTTTTCAAGGTGCATCTATCTTGTGGCATACAGCAGAATAATAACTCATTTCTTATGACTGAATAATATCCCACTGTATGGATACAGCACATTTTGCTTATCTATGCAGCTAATGGACATCTGGGTTGTTTACACTTTTTGGCTATTAAGAGTAATACCACTCTACTACGAACATTTATGTGCATATTTTTGAATGAAAGTATGTTTTCATTTCTCTTTGGTATACACTTCAGAGCAGAACGGTTGGACTGTACAACTCAAACTTCTTTTGTTTAAATTTGTTTTTTTTTCGTTCTTTCTTTCTTTCTTTCTTTCTTTCTTTCTTTCTTTGGTATACACTTCAGAGCAGAACGGTTGGACTGTACAACTCAAACTTCTTTTGTTTAAATTTGTTTTTTTTTCTTTCTTTCTTTCTTTCTTTCTTTCTTTCTTTTTTTTTTTTTTTTTTTTTT
>PVKP010000905.1:0-46128 GCA_004027715.1 Plecturocebus donacophilus | reverse complement strand
CACCAACAGTATCATTCCAATTTTTCCAGATCCTTACCCACATTTGTTGTATCTGTCTTTTTTATTTTAGTAAACATACTGGGTATGTTGTGGCATCTCACTGTGGGGAAGCTACTAGTCCTAATTAAAGTCCTTATGTGTTAACTCCAACATCAGGATCACCTGAGAATCTGATTCTAAAATGATTTTTCTTTTAGTTAAATCAATTTCTCTGTCTTCATAGGATTAGTAATGTACTGAATACTAGACACTGTATATAAAAGAATCACACAGACACAAGATGATATTATCCTGCACTAAGAATGGGTTTACCCTTTGTTCTGCTATGAAAGGAAATCAGTCTGTCTCTCTAGGGTTAGCCAAGGAATAGAAAGAATGTCCCTTCTGGAGTTTCAATTCAGTGTCCAATGGGTTTTGTTACTCCAGTCCTGACCACCAAAACATCTACTGCCCCCCAGCAGTACTGCTTAGCCTGGGCCAAACCTACATTCTCAGCTGCTGCTTCTCCTTAGGGAAACACAGTTACAAATCCTCAAGTAACCTCTGAAAGGTTTACCTGGCATTTCTGTACTTTTCAATTCTTTGTCATATCTTTTTCTGTAGCTCTTACATAACATGAAATTAGTATTTTCTACATTTACTTGATTTTCTAGTTGTTCTCAGCAGAAGCATTGGTCCACCACAAACTACTCCACTCCTCATAAGCAAGTCTTCCAAATTACTCAGATGCTACTACCAGTTTATTCTTCTAAAACAGGGCTGTCCAATCTTTTGGCTTCCCTGGGTCACAATGTAAGGATTATCTTGGGCCCACATAAAATACACTAACACTAATGACAGATGATGAGTTAAAGAAAAAAACAATCACCAAGAAGACTCAATGTTTTACAGGAGTTTACGAATGTGTATTGAGCCACATTCAAAGCGATCCTGGGTCTCATGTGGCCTGTGGGTTGGACAAGCTTGCTCTAGAACATTATCTTCGCCACATTTCCAATAGCCACACTACCTATTCTACTGCCTGGATCAGCTGATGACACTTATTCTACTGCACAGAAATTTTCTACCTTATTTGAGACAGAGTCTCACTCTGCTGCCCAGGCTGGAGTGCAGTGGTGCCATCATAGCTTCCTGCAGCCTTCACCTTCTGGGTTCAAACAATCCTCCTGAATAGCTAGGACTAATGGCGTGTGCCATCACGCTCATCTGATTTTTTAAACCTTTTGTAGAGATGGGTCTCACTATGTTGCCCTGACTGGTCCTAACTCCTGGCCTCAAACAGTCCTCCCACCTTGGCTTACCAAAGTGCTGAGAGTACAGGCATGAGCCATGGCATCCAGCCTAGAAATGTTCCACTTTAATGTGGAGCTAAAGGTAGGTCCTTAGAATGAGAAAACAAAGAGAAACCCAGCAGTCCTCACTTCTGGGAATCTATCCTGTAGATAAAGATTCACAAATACTAAATGTGCCATATTATCCTCTGTAGCACTAACAGTAATAGCAACATATCAGAACTACTTAATGCAGCAATAAAGAACCAGTTAAATAAGGTACAGTACATCTACGAGACAGAATGCCATGCTGCTATTCAGCATAATGAGGTTATAAAAAACCAACATAAAACAATATAATGGCAAAAGACTGAGACCACATGCCCTAAAATCAGGAATAAGACAAGGGTGCCTGAATTTACCCCTGCCATTGTTACTGTAGTAGACACTCCAGTCAGAGCAATTAGGCAGAGCAAAGAAAGAAAATAGATCCAAATTGGAAAGGAAGAAGTATTTCTATTTGCAGATGTCATGACATTATATACAGAAAAGCTGAAAGAATGTACAAAAAAGCTATCTGAGCTAATAAATCAATTTAGGAAAGAAGCAAAGTACAAAATCAACACATAAAAATTATTTGTGGTTGGCCATGGTAGCTCATGCCTGTAATTCTAGCACTTTGAGAGGCAGAGGCAGGAGGCTCACTTGAGCCCAGGGATTCAAGACCAGGCTTGACCCTTGGTCAAGAGGCTCAGGAAGCTCACTTGAGCCCAGGGATTCAAGACCAGGCTGAACACAGCAAGACCCTGTCTCAAAAGAAAAAATTAGCCAGGCATGGTGGTATGGGCCTGTAGTCCCAGTTACTTAGAAGGTGGAGGCAGGAGGATCGCTTTAGCCCAGGAGGTGAAGGCTGCACTGAGCTGTGATCATGCCATTGCACTCCAGCCTAGGTGACAGAGAGAAACCCTGTATGAAAAAAAAAAAATCAGGAAAAAAAAAAAAAAAAAAAAAGATTTGTGTTTTTATACACCAGCAAGAAAACAATTCCAGGCTGGGCACAGTGGCTCCTGCCTGTAATCCTAGCACTTTGAGAGGCTAAGGTGGGAGAACCACTTGAGTCCAGGAGTTCAAGACCAGCCTGGCCAACATAGTGAGAGACTGTCTCTACAAAAAATAATTAGTCAGGTATGGTGGCCTGAGCTAATTAGCTACTCAGGAAGCTGAGGTGGGAGAATCACTTGAGCCCAGGAGGGCAAGACTGCAGTGAGCCATGATTGTGCCACTGCACTCCAGCCTCAGTGACACAGTAGATCTTATCTTCAAAAAAGAAGAAAGAAGAAAGAAGAAGAAAGAGAGGAGAGGAAAGGAGAGGAGGAAAAGAAAGCAATTCCATTTACAATAGCATCCAAAGAAAATACCAACGTATAAATTTAACCAAGAAAGTGGAAGACTTGTACACTGAAAGCTGCAAAACACTGCTGAAAGAAATCTAAAAAACAAATGAAAAGAAATTCCATTTTCATAATTGGGAGACATAACATGAATACATTCAATGCATTTCCTATCAAAATTCCGAAGGTCTTTTTCACAGAAATGGAAAAGCTGATTCTCAAATTCATATGGAATTAGAAGGGAACTCAAATAGCCACATGACCTTGAAAAAGAACAAAGTGGAAACATGCACCCATCTTGCTTTTAAAGCTTATCACGAGGCTGCAGTAAATCACAACAATGTGGTTACCAGCATACGGACAAATATATAGACCAATGGAACTCACCTAAGCATCCAAAAAATAAACACATACATCCATGGCCAACTGATTTTTAATAATGGAGCAAAGACTGTTCAATGAGTGGTGGAACAACTGGATATCCACATGCAAAAATATGAAGTTGGACCTCTATCTCACACCATATACAAAAACTAACTCAAAATGGATCAATGACTTAAATGTAAAAGCCAAAACTATAAAACTCTTTTTTTTGTTGAGACGAAGTCTCACTATGTCGCCCAGCCTGGAGTGCAATGGCCCAATCTCGGCTCACTGCGACCTCCTGGGTTCCAACAATTCTCCTGTCTCAGCCTCCTAAGTAGCTGGGATTACAGGCATGCACCACCATGCCTGGCTATTTCTTTTTATTTTTAGTAGAGATGGGATTTCACCATGTTGGCCAGGCTGGTCTTAAACTCCTGACCTCAAGTGATCCACATGCTTTGGTCTCCCAAAGTGCTGGAATTACATGTGTGAGCCACCATATCCAGCGCTATAAAACTCTTAAAAGAAAACATAACAATAAATCTTTGTGATTTAAATATGAAACCAAAAGCAAAAGCAACAAAAGAAAAATATAGGTAAATTGAACTTAATCAAAATTAAAACCTTTGGTGCATCAAAGGATAGATCAAGAAAATGAAAACATAACTTACAGAATGGGAGAAGATACTGGCAAATCATACATCTGATATGGATCTAGTACCAGAATATATAAAGAACTCTTAACAACTCAACAACAAAGACAAAGAATCCAATTAAAAATGGGCAAAAGGGCTGGGCATGGTAGCTCATGTCTGTTAATCTCAACACTGTGAGAGGCTGAGGCAGGAGGATCTTTTGAGGCCAGGAGTTTGAGACCAGCCTCAGCAGCACAGCAAGACCTCATCCTAAAAGAAATTAGTCAAGTACGGTGGTGTGTGCCTGTAGTCCTAGCTACTCAGGAGGCTGAACCAGGAGGACTGCTTAAGCCCAGGAGGTGGAGGCTGCAGTGCGCTATGATCACCCTTCATAAAGGAAAATAAAAGAATGGCAAAAAAAAGATGAAAAATTGCTCAACATCAAGAGTCATGAGGCAGATAGAAATTAAAACATTAAGATACTACTACATACATCCCAAATGACTAAAATTAAAAGAACACTAAACACTGGTGAGAGTGAAGATCAACCGGTACTCTCATACTCTGTTGGTGGAAGTGTAAAACAGAGTAACCACTTTGGAAAGCAAACTACTGTTACATGCCAAAACATAAAAGAATTTCAAAAACACAATGCTGAATGAAAGAAGTTTTACGCAAAAACTACACAGTGTATGATCCCATTTATACAAAGTCCTAAATTAGGCAAAACTAATCTATATTGGGGGAAATAATCAGGACAGCAGATGCCTTTGGAAGGAGGTGGGTGGGACTGACTTCGAATAGACATGAGGTAACTCTGTAGGATGTTAAAGACATCATACATGTTAATGGGGTATAAGCGTCTGTCAAATCTGACTCATATGTACACTTAAGACTTATGCATGGGATTATTATGTAAAATTTACCTGAAAACATAAACATCAAATTCAATGAATGCATGCTGAAGTGTTTAGGGACTAAAGGTTACTGATGTCTGCAATCTCTTTAGAAATGCACTTAAAAAGTTGACTGATGGACGTAAATAGATATTTGATAAAGCAACTATAGTAACTCTTATAAATTTGAACATTTTCATAAAAAAAAAAAATATGCTCGGGACTGGGTACAGTGGCTCACACCTGTAATCCCAGCACTTTGGGAGGTCAAGGCAGGCGGATCACTTGAGATCAAGAGTTGGAGACCAGCCTGGCCAAAACCCCGTCTCCACTAAAAATACAAAAAAATCAGCTGGGCACGGTGGCATGTGCCTGTAATACCAGCTACTCAGGAGGCTGAGGCAGGAGAATTGCTTGAACCTGGGAGGTGGAGGTTGCAGTGAGTTGAGATCACACCACTGCACTCCAGCCTGGATGACAGAGTGAGAGCCTGTCATAAATAAAAAAATAAATAAGCAAGCAAGCAAGCTAGCTAGCAAACTTGGGTGAAAGAGAATGAAGAAGATCTCTATCTACTCATGTGAAGAGATGGCCAAGATGTAGCACTATATCCTTCACATATTTCACAGTTTATAAAAGAGAACATAATATATGCCTTTCTAAAACATGTCAGTATAATACGGTATGACTCAGAATGTCTTCCACCATCATATTACTCAAGCAACGTACACTGCTCAAAAAAGACAAAATTAAAACACTAAATGAAAAATACTTAATTGCTTTTCCTTAAGAAATGCTATTTTTCAGTATTTTGTCAGATTTTCCATAAGCTATGCTTAGCACAGACATATTCATCTTACCAATTATAGAACAATTTTTTAAAAATAGTAATAGAAAAATTTACATTAAAACGGAATTCTTTTTATATCATTATGGTAAATTGAGTCATTTTTTATGCTTCTTTAAGTAATAGAATATTATTAGTCACTAATGAGGGTAAAACAATCAAGTAGAGGTCCTAAAAGATTAGGAATATTTTTTTCTACTTGAAAAAATAATCAATTTTTAAATTGTAAAAGAATAAAAAATTATAAATGGACTTTATAAAGCAGCAAAAGTCACAAAACAATAAAAACAAACCTAACAGGGTACCTTGTATACCTAGTTAACCCATATTACACTAAAAAAAATTTAAGTATTTTAAAGTATGGTTTTTTAAAACTTACCCCTTCTGCTTCAAAGGTAATTCAAGTTTAAATATGGTAGCATCATTAACAACTGCTTTATATGCCTGCAAAAAAAATTTGTAATAAAATCGTTATTTTTAATATTTAAAACCTACAAGGTTTTATACACCCTATAACACATAAAAGTATGCCAGTTTTTATTTCTAATGGTATATCTGGCCAGACAGAATTTGCCTAATCAAAGACTTGAGCATGTTCTTTGTCATATTATAATTATCAACATTATTCTCAAGTGAGGTTTTCTTTTTTTTTTTGAGATGAAGTCTCACTGTCACCCAAGCTGGAATGCAGTGGCTTGATTTTGGCTCACTGCAACCTCCGCCTCCCAGGTTCAAGCGATTCTCCCGCCTCAGCTTCTCGAGTAGCTGGGATTACAGGTGCCTGCCACCACGCTTGGCTAACTTTTGTATTTTTAGTAGAAAGAAGGTTTCACCATGTTGGCCAGGCTGCTCTCAAATGCCTGACCTCAGGTGATCTGCCTGCCTTGGCCTCCCAGAGTGCTGGGATTACAAGCATGAGCCCACATGCCTGGCCTCAAGTGAAGTCTTTTTTGTTGTTGTTGCTCTTTTTTTTTTTTTAAGACAGGGTCTCGCTCTGTCACACAGGCTGGCTCAGCTCACTGCAACTTTGGCCTTCTGGGTTCAAGCGATTCTCCTGCCTCAGCCTCCTGAGTAGCTGGAACTATAGGTGCACACCACTGTGCCTAGCTAATTTTTGTATTTTTAGTAGAGACAGGGTTTCATCATGTTGGCTAGGCTGGTCTCGAACCCTGACCTCAAGTGATCCACCCACCTCAGCCTCCCAAAGTGCTGGATTACAGGTGTGAGCCACTGCGCCCAGCCTACACAACTGTTCTTGTTAAAGTCACTGGTAACTTCCATGTTGCTGAAGATAATGGTTAATCTCCATCTTATTTGATTTGTAATCAGCATTTTAAACAGCAGATCACACCCTCCTCCTGAAAGCACTTTTCTCACTTGTCTTTTAGCACGTAACATTCTCCTGGTCATTCTTTCCTTCTCATGAAAGATGGCTCTTCATTTTTCTAACAATAAAATATCAGAATGAATGCCCTAGGCCAATCCTTGGATCTGTCCTCTTTTCTGTCTTCACTTATTACCATATGGATGTTTAACAGATATTTCAAAGTTAACTTATTCAAAACTGTTTCTGATCGCTCTGCAACCATCTCTCCAAAACCAGTTTCTCTTAGTCTTCCCTATCGCAGTGAATACATACTTCTAACTGATCAGAACACAAATCTGAGTGTCATCCCTGACTAGTCTCTGTCACATTCTACATCTGATTCAACAGCAAATCCTGAATAGTCTATCTTCATAACATAATCTCTGCAATCCCTCTTCTAGGCATATACCCAAAGGAAATTAAATTACCACTTCATAAAGATAACTGCACTCCCACATTCACTGCAGCATTATTCACAGTAGCCAAAATATGGACACAACTTCAGTGTCCATCAATGGATAAAGAAACTGGTACATATATACTACAGAAGCCTGGAAAACCTTATGCTAAGTGAAATAAGCCAGACAGAGAAAGAAAAATATTGCATGATCTCACTTATATGTGGAATCTTTAAAAAAATTCAAATATACAGAGAGAGGAACAAAAGAGTAGTAACCAGTGGCAAAATAGGCAGAAAAGAAAAAGGGAGATGTAGGTCAAATGATACAAAGTAGCAGATACTCAGGATGAAAGTCCAGAGAGCTAATGTACAGCATGAAAACTACAGGTAGTGAAATTATACTGGGCTGAGCGTGGAGGCTTATGCCTGTAATCCTAGCACTTTGGGAGGTTGTGGTGGATGGATCGCTTAAGCCCAGGAGTTCAAGATCAGCCCGGGCAACACAGTGAGAACTCATCTCTACCAAAAAAATTACAAATTAGCCAAACGTAGTGGTGCGTGCCTGTCGTCCTGGCTACTACTCAGGAGGCTGAGGTGGGAGCATCACCTGAGCCTAGGCAGGTTGAAGCTCCAATGAACCGGGTTGTGCCACTGCACTCACTCTGGCCTGGGTGACAGAGCAAGACCTTGTCTCTAAATAAATAAATAAAACAAAATTATACTCTATATTGGAATCATGCTAAATAAGTAGAATTTGGATACTCTTGCTACAACAACAAAACAAAACAAAAAAACAAGAAAATGGGTAACTATGTGAGAAGATGGATATGTTTATTTCCTTTACCAGGGTGGTGGCTCATGTCAAATAAGTTCTTAAATGGTATTTTTCCTTCTTTCTTCCCTTCAGTCTACTTTTTTTGCAACAGCCAGAGCGATCCTGTTAATACATAAATCACATCCTACCATTCTGTTTAAAATTTTTAAATGACTTCCCATCCTACTCACAGTAAAAACTAACTCCTTACCATGGCTCAGTCTTACATGATCTGGCTTCCTATGAAGCCTTTGCAGGCTACTCAACTTAAGATTTCACACCACCCTACCATGTCTATACTCCCTTAACTCCTTTGCTACTTTATCTACTTATTTATTTGTTCTAAAATAGACAAAAAGAGGCCAGGTGTGGTGGCTCATACCTGTAATCCCATCACTTTGGGAGGCCAAGTCAGGAGTTCAAGACCACCCTGGCTAACACAGTGAAACCCCGTTTCTACTAAAAATACAAATTAGCTGGGCATGGTGGTGGACGCCTGTAATCTCAGCTACTTGGGAGGCTGGGGCAGGAGAATTGCTCGAACCCAAGACGGGGAGGTTGCAGTGAGCTGAGATTGCACCACTGCACTCCAGCCTAGGCAACAAGAGCGAAACCCCATCTCAAAAAAACAAAAGAAATTAAAATAGGAAAAAAAGAGTGAGAAAAAAATCCTACCGGAGAAAGTTGTCTTTTTAGAATCATTCAAACAGGAAGTAATAAAAAGTAGTCAAAGAAGAGAAAAAACTAACAGCAATTTATTGTTATAGATTTATTACATTAAAAAGGATCAACACTAAGGACAGCATCGTGTTTCATTATCATTATCGTATTCTAGTAAGGATGGAAAAAGAGGGTATGCAATACAAATGCTTCCTGGGAAACAAGAATAAGTATAAGATAAATCTCAAAGACACTCCATGAAAGGACAGAGGATGGAGGAATCAACTCTGCTTGGGATGAGCTGTGGAGGGAGCAGGATATCAAGAAGTTCAAGGGGAAGTATTCTTTGAGCTGGGTCTGAATGGAAGGATGAACAGGAATTCAATAGATCAGTAACATTCAAAAACAGAAAAACATTCTTGGAAAAATGAGAAAAAAGTAACTAACTAAATTCTAATTCATAAGGCTCTACCCAATGCTTAAAGAATGCTTACAATGCTTACAAACAAAACAAAACAAATATAGTTGCCCTCCACTGATGAAAAATAATAGTTGCTAGGTTTTTAAGTTTATAATAGTAAAATGATGCAAATTGATTACTAAATTATGAGAGTACAACTTTTAAAACAGTGCTTTTTATATATAGGAATATATACCTTATCTCTTGCAGTAAGAAATCGTGGATCGTCTTGAAAAGCTTCTTTGACGAGTTTACTAAATCTATTAAATAGTGTAAGTAACTGCTCAACATATTTCTCAGAGTCCTACAAACAAAAGGTTTTATATTTGAGTTTTTAAAAGGAAAAGAATAAATAACACACAAAAAAATGAGAAACTATAAACATAATTTTAATAAGATTCATTTAAAACTGGGGACATTTTTTCTTAAAAATAAAATTAAAAGGTGTTCCTATATTATTGTTTTGCCATTTCAATTACTATTTCCAATTCTGCATTTAAAACAATTTAATGTTTTTATTTGTAATTAACACATAACTACACATATTATGAGGTACAATGTTATATTTCAATGCATGTATATACAGTTTAATGATCAAATTGGGTAACTACTATATCCATCGCTTCATTTATTAATTTCTTTGTGGTAGCAACATAAAAAAAAATCTCTTCTAGCTATCTTGAAATATACACTACAATGTTACTTGCTATAGCCCCTCTACTGGGTAACGGAACACCAAAATTTATTCTTCCTATTGAACTATAGCTTTTTACCCATTAACCAACCTCTTCTGGCCCCTCCACCCTCAGCCTCTGGTAACCACTCACTATTCAATCCTGCATTTAAAAAATAGCCTTGATATATATCTATCATTGCCATCGAAAAAAAACTTACAGTAGTAATAGTTTCAGCAGCTGCTACCATATCTGCCAGGCCAGCACTAATGATATGTTCCTCCAAGTCTTTCAACATTGGCTCTATACCGTTAGGAACTTTGTCCATCAATGAAAACATTAAATGTAACTCTGGAAGGACAGAACATACTCATGTAATCATTTCATTTACTAGAATAAGACTTTAGAGAAATATTAGTTAAAAGTTTGTAATGTTAATAGTACTCGGTGGATACAACGTGATTTTGGAGTAGTTGGGGTTTTTTTTTGTTTTTTGTTTTTGTTTTTGAGATAGGGTCCCACTCTGTTACCCAAGCTGGAGTACAGTGGCGTAATCATGGCTCACTGCAGCCCTGACCTCTTGGGTGCATGCAATCCTCCTACATCACCCTCCTGAGTAGTTGGGACCACAGGCAAATGTTACCATGCCTAATGTTTTCTGTAACTTTGTAGAGACAGGGTCTCCCAATGTTGCCAAAGCTGGTCTCAAACTTTGGGGCTCAAGCAATCCTCCCACCTTGGTCTCTAAAGTGCTGGGATCACAGGTTGAGCCACTGCACTTGGTCTAAAAATTACGTTAAAAAAAATCTAATTAAAAGTGATCAGGCTGGGTGTGGCGGCTCACGCTTATTGGATGAGGGAAGATTATTTGAGCCCAGGAATTAAAGAGACCAACCAGGGCAACATGGCAAAACTCATCTCTACCACTGAAAAAAAAAAAAAAAAAAAACTTAGCTGGGTGTGGTGGTACATGTCTTTGGTCCCAGATACTTGGGAGGCTAAAGTGTGAGGACTGCTTGAGCCCAGGAAGTTGAGGCTGCAGTGAGTCGTGATTGCACCATTGCACTCAGCCTGAGTGACAGGACAAGACTGTTTCAAAAAATAAAAAATTTTAAAAAGTGATCAAATACTGTAAAACCCAACTCCTTTCTTTAAAAAGTCAGTCATTTGGCCAGACACAGTGGAAACCAGCCTGGGCAACATGGTGAGGCTCTGCCTCTACAAAAAATACAAAATTAGCCAGGCATGGTGGTGCACAGCTGTAGTCCCAGACCCACAGGAGGCTGGAAGGTGGGAGGATTGCTTGAGCCCAGGAGGTCAAGGCTACACTGAGTTCTGATTGCACCACCGCATTCCAGCTTGGGCAACACAACGAGACCCTGCCTCAAAAGAAAAAATGAGTCATTTGATTTTCAATGCAAAGAAACACTTATTTACACACAAGATTAGTATATTTCATAAGGTGGTTGCAATATTAAATATACAGCGCAATATTAAAAATGAGTAGTAATCACAAAATCAACTGTATGAGATAATATAAAACTGTATTCATAAAAATTTACAAAGCACTTTTTCATATTATGCCACTTTACTGACCTTCACAAAAACCCTACCTCATGGGTACTGATTACTATTAAATAAATATTTTTGAAGTAGTACAACATGGATTGGAGAGTTAACTATAATTAGACTGGCACACAGAATACAAGTATTTTGTTTAGGCCAATAAAACAGCTTGCTTTTTACTACTGAATTACTCCTAAAAAGTGTATGAACTTAAGTGAATTGAAATACGTACTTTAAATGCAACTAGCAAATAAATAGGACTTTGCAGTTAGATATAATAAAATCTGGAAACTCAGAAGTTGATTTTTTAAAAAAGCAAAAAAAATGTTAAAAGCAGTTTTATTGGGGTAGTAGGTATATGTGCATTTTTTTTTCAGTTTTTTATATACTTGCTACCTCTCAAAACATACCCTTTTAAGAAAACATTGAAGTAATTAAAAAATATCCTTTAGAAATCTTATTAAGTTTTTTGGGGGATTGAAATGAAGATTAATAACATGGAATGTTTTATTACTATCTGAAAAGATTCACCATAAGCTTCCACACAAAAGTCAAATACCTGGTTCTAATCTATAAAGATATGTTTACAGTTCAAATTGGCCTTTAAAAGCAGTGTCCTGTTTTTGAGAAAAAAAGTGGAAATTCACCACACACATACACAGATTTTGATAGCTTAAGGGGAACTTGCTTAAAATTTAAGTTTATATACTCTTTCGCAGTGCCTCTGTGTTAAATATTTTACATTTTCCTTAAGCATAGTTCACTCTAACAGACATACCTATGTGGAAAAGAATGATCTCAGAGCAACTTAATAAGTGATTTGTTTCAAAGATACCCTCTTAGAAGTTTATGAAAACTTTATGTGATGTTTTACCTACTTTCAGTTTCATTTCGCTTGATCATGCCTTGACACTCAGCTAAGATAGTCTCTTTAAATGATGTCACCAGGGCATTTACACAGCATTCCATGAGCTGAAATATATCAAAAATTAGTCAAGGCTACAATAAGCTATATAGCACAAATCTACTCAAACTCACAAAATAAAACAATATTGTTCAACAGAAAAAAATTATACTGGAAGTAGATTTCACTTACCTTTACTACAGGATTACTAAAGATGGATATGCTATTCTAGTTTACCAAAGTGTATTTTCCCCTAAGGAAAAAAACTATAGAACTTAGGCTCTCTTTAGAAATTTTAAGAAAAGTCCTCAAGGAGGGGAGAAAAAAACTAAAAATATATAAAACCAAACTCTGATTAACTATCTCTTCCTGTCTGGAGAGAACTGTTTTAGAATTAGGTTATAAAATTCTAGAAGTATGAATACATTCATTCAACAAACCATTATTGAATGCCTACTACGTGCAGGCACCAAAGAAGTGTTTATGAGACAAGAATAAACTATAATTCCTGCTCTTGAAGTGATCACTGTCTGAGAGTGAGGAGGGCAGTAAACTTAAAATTGCTAACTAAGTATAACTCAAGTGGCATCACACACATATACAAACACACATACAACAAAAAATAAAAACAAACTTAGAAAAGACTTTTTTCTAGGTTAGTTAAAATGGCCTCATCCACAAATTGATATCTAAATGGGATCTTGTAAAATAAGAACAAGCCCTAAAACAGGTTACGTTTTCTAGGAATACCAGGAAGCTTAAAATGGTGGAGAAGAGACAGACAGTGTAAGAGCAGGCTAGAAAGACAGGCTGGAACTAGATTATGAATGAAAATCTATGATTTGGAGTTTTATTTTATAGGTAGGGAAGGAAGAACAAAGGAAGGTTTGTTTGTTTGTTTAAGAGACAGGGTCTTGCTCTGCTGCCCAAGCTGGACTACGGTGGCATTACTACATAGCTACTACCTCACTAAAACCTTGAACTCCTGGGTTCAAGTGATCCTCCTGCCTCAGCCTCTCAAGTAGCTAGGACTACAGGTGTGTACTGCAATGCCTGGTCAATTTTTTAAGCTTTTTGTAGAGATGCTGTCTTGCTATGTTGTCAAGGCTGGTCTCAAATGATCCCCTGTCGGCCTCCCAAAGTGTGGGATTCCAGGTGTGAATTATCATGCCTGGCCTCAAGGAAGTTTTAAACATAGGATAAACATAATGAGATTCTCTTCTCCTATTAAAGATCAGTGTAATGGCAGTAAAGCAGGTGGTAAGGAGTGGGTGGTTGGGATATAGTAAAAGAGGCTGCTGAAATATTTCAGGTGAGATATCAAGGGTCCAGTGTTCTAGGAGGCCATCAGAAAAATCTAAATGACGTTGAAGATTTCATGTCATCCCTGCTTCCTCATGTTATGTAATTATTTACTTCTCTTTGGGGATCAGATAAAACTAATATGTTGTGAGGATTAAAGCTAGGTATAATAAAGCTGATACATCTCTTCTGAAAAACAGATCACCTATCTGTAAATGAAGGGAGGGAATTACGTGTCCCTTAAAATTTTTTTTATTAAAAATTCCTTTGGAATTGACACAAGGTCAATAACTACTGAAGTTGAATTCAGGTAATGGGGATTCATTATACTGTTCTTCCTACTTTGTAAAAATGCTTAAAAACTTCCTAATAAGCAATTTTCAGCTAGTTGGGGGCTGAGGTGGGATGATCTCTTAAGCTCAGGAGGTCAAGGTTGCAGTGAGCCTTGATTGTGTCACTGCAGTCCAGTCTGGGCAACAGTGCAAGACTGTCTCAAAAAAAAAAAAAGTTTTTTTTTTCAAGCTCCTCTATAAGAATGATACTGATGACTTTTAAATCCATGTATCCATGTATATTTCTTTCCTAAGAAAATAATACACGCATAAAGTGGTTAAGAAACTCTTGCCTTGCAAGGTAGCAATCTCTACCCCAACTGCTGAATAATCTTATTCTATAACAACACTGGAATAGGCCCAACTTAACACTTCTACCTTCAGGAGTGAAAGCAGATTAAGGATAGGTAAATCTAACGATATGTAACTAATAGAGAACAAAGACAAAGTGGAATCTTAATAAACTCTAAGCTCTGTGTTTTCTATTTCATTGAAAACTTTCCCTTGAACATTATCCTGTTCAGTAGTGGTTGAAATTTTGCAGCTTCTAAAAATCCAGACCAGTGTGTTTCAGACTGTTGTGAAATCAGTTTTACTGGCTGTGACCAGGCTTTTGGTTTTTTTTTTTTAATTATATAGGACAGAACCAAAAATATCAGAGTGCATCACACATTGTAACAATGAATATTATTTCATGATACTTTTGTTTCAGATATGTACAAATAAACAGTAAGATATGTACAAATAAACTAAGCCACAATATAAAATGTATTTCTTACTGTAGGCAACAACAAGGATTAAAAGGAGAGGCTAAATTGACAACATAATTAAAGTAAACTGAGAAGAATTTGGTAAATGCTTAAATGAAATGCATTGGGGAAATAAAAGGTTGCTGAATCAATTTCTAGTTTGAGAGGTTAAACAAATTATTATAACAGGTATCTTTTAGTGAGCACTTACTCTGTACCAGGCATTATGCCAAATACTTTATATACAGATCTCATTTAACCCACATGACAACCTCGTGAAGCAGATATTTACTTTATGAGGACAAACACTGAGAGTAGTTACATGACTTGGCAAACACTGCACAGTTGGTTCATAAGGTCTTACGTTATATAATATGAGGCCAGGTATGCATCTCCATAGTCTCCAACTTTTCTTACTACTGAAGTAGAGCACGTACACACTTAGTAATAGCTACATGCTCAGAACTAAGTTATGTATTTTAAGGAACACAGAAGTATAAAACATGGTTCACGCCCTCAAAAATCTTACAATCCAGTTGGGAACCCATAAACTATATTCCTAAAAACGTGTGTATGGTGCATACGTACAGAGGTGTATGAAAAGAAGATCAACTTCACTAATAAGCTAATAACTGGAAAATGCATCATTATTATAAACTTAAGGACAAAGACTATGCTCGGTCCACAGATATACAGACTGTACTATTTCCTGGCACACAGCTGGTGCTTGATAAAAATACAAGGCAGCCTATAATTTGCTATTAAACCTAGTGGTAGAAACACTAGTTAATACTGTGGGAATTCAAATAAGAAGAAACTGATAAAGGCTAGATGATCTGAGCGACTTTATTACTACTTTATTACAAGATGAGTTAAAAGAATCCTTATAAGATTTTGGGTAGGCAGAAGAAAACATTGCTAAATGAATCTAAGAAAAAAAAGTAACAGAATGAGTTATATGAATAAGAAAATATTTCTTATTGGAGTAGAGTGACTCTTGCTGGACAATATTAAGTTAAAAAAATAGGTTAGGGTCAAATTATGAAGTATCTTAAAAATCAGGGGTATGAAATAATGATACTCTGGTTTTTGAAAAGAAAAGCAAAACAATGAAAGTGATGTTTATGAAAGATTATCCTGCACTCACAAAATAATAAATACAAATGGTCAGTAATAACTATGAAGGCCAGGCTGGACAACACAGTGAGACCATTTCTTAAAAAAAAAAAAAGATAGAAGAGTGGAGCAAGATGGCCAAATAGAAGCCTCCACCAATCATTCCTCCTGCAGGAACACCAAATTTAACAACTATTTACACACAAGCACCTTCTTAAGAGCCAAAAATCGGGTGAGCACTCATAGTACCTAGTTTTAACTTCATATCACTGAAAGAGGCATTGAAGAGGGTAGGAAAGATAGTCTTGAATAGCCAATGCCACCCCTCCCTTATACCCCAGCAGTAGCTGCATGGCAGAGAATCTCCGTGCTTGGGAGAGGGAGAGAACAGCAACTGTGAGATGTTGCATTGAACTCACTGCCACCCTTTCACAGCAGAAAGCAAAACTAGGCTGAACTCAGCTGATACATGACCATGGAGGAAGCATTTAGACTAGCCCTAGACAAAGGGGAATCACCCATTCTAGTGGTGAGGACTTGAGTTCTAGCAAGCCTTGCACTGTGAGCTAAACTGCTCTGGGGTTCCTAATAAACTTGAAAGGCAGTATAGGCCACAAGGACTGTAACTTCAAGGCAAGTCCTAGGGCTGAGCTGGGCTCAGATATACACAACTTATTGAGACAGTAGCCAGAGCGGCTAAGGGAGTGCATGTACCACCCTCCCCCAACCCAAGGCAGCACAGATTGCAACTTCAAGAAACCCGTTCCTTCTGCTTGAGGAGAGGAGAGGAGAGGGAAGAGTAAAGAGAATTTTGTCTTACATCTTGTATACCAGCTCAGCCATAGAAGGATAGGGCACTAGTCAGAATCATTCCAGGCTCTAGCTCCCAGACATTTCTAGACACACCCTGGGACAGAAGGGGGAACCTGTTGTCTTGAAGTGGGGGGATCTAATCCTGGTATACCCATAACTTGCTGACTAAGGAGCCCTGGGGCCCTAAATAACCAACAGCAATAACCAGGCACTATGCCATAGGTGAGCCTCTGAGACATGCTGGCTTCAGGTGAGACCCAAGACATTCCCAGCTGCGATGGCTATGGTGACAGATTCCTTTTGCTTGAGAAAAGCAGAGGAAAAAATAAAGGGGACTTCGTCTTGTATCTTAGGTAACAGCTCAGCCACAGGAGTGTAGAGCACCAGGTGGGCTCTTAAGAGTCCATGGTTTCATGTCTTGGCTCTTGGATGGCATTTCTGGGCCTGCCCTGGGCCAGTGTGGAGGCCACTGTCCTGAAGGGTTAGTCCCAGGACAGGAAGCATCCATCACAAGCTGACTGAAGAGCAGTACTAAGAGCAAAGTTTATAGCTATAAGCACTTATATCAAAAAAGGAAAAAAACTTCAAGTAAACAAACTAATGATTCATCTGAAAGAACTAAAAAAGTAAGAGGAAAACTAACTCAAAATTGGTATAAGAAAAGAAATAATGAGGATCAGACAATAAATAAATGAAATTAAAATGAAGAATATAAAAGATCAACAAAATAAAAAGTTGGTTTCTTGAAGAGATAAACGAAAATCAACAAAACTTTAGCCAGACTCACTAAGAAAAAAAGAGAGAAGATCCAAATAAATAAAATCAAAGATGAAAAGAGACATTACAACTGACACTACAGAAATTCAAAGGATCACTAGTGTCTACTATGAGCAACCATATGACAATAAATTGGAAGATGTAGAAGAAATGGGTGAATTCTGAGACACATACAACCTACCAAGACTGAACCATGTCCAAAACTTGAATAGACCAATAACAAGTAATGAGATAGAAGCCATAATAAAATGTCTACCAACAAAGAAAAGCCTGGCACCTGATGGCTTCACTGCTGAATCCTTTCAAATATTTAAAGTAGAACTAATATCAATTCTACTCAAACTATTCTGAAAAACAGAGGACAAGGGAATACTTCCAAACTCATTCTATGAGGTCAGCATTACCCTGATACCAAAAGCAGACAAAGACACATCTAAAAAAGAAAACTACAGGCCAATATCACTGATGAATATTGATGCAAAAATCCTCAACAAAATACATGCAAACCAAAAAAAATTTTTTTTGAGACGAGAAGTCTCCCTCTGTCACCCAGGCTGGAGTGCAGTGGTATGATCTTGGCTCACAGCAACCTGCACCTCCCAGGTTCAAGCGATTCTCCAGCCTTAGCCTCCTGAGTAGCTGAGATTACAGGCAACCCTGCCACCTTGCCCGCTAATTTCTGCATGTTTTTTAGTAGAGACAGGGTTTCATCATGTTGGCTAGGGTGGTCTCGAACTTCTGACCTCAAGTGATCCATCCTCCTTGGCCTCCCAAAGTGCTGGGATTACAGGCATGGGCCACTGCGCTTGGCCTAGCAGACCAAATTTAACAACACGTTAAAAATATCATTCATCGTGACCAAGTGGGATTTATCCTTGGATGCAAGGATGGTTCAACATACACAGTCAATCAATGTGATACATCCTATCAACAGAATGGCAGACAAAGACCATATGCTTTCTTTTTTTTCTATTTTTATTTTCTTCTTTATTTTTTCTCATATGTTCCTTTCAATTGATACTGAAAAAGCATCTGATAAAATTCAACATTCCTGCATGATACAAACCCTCAAAACACTGGGTATAGAAGAAGCATACCTCAATATAATAAAAGCCACACATAAGAGACCCATAGCTAGTATCACACTGAAGGGAGAAAAACTAAAAATCTTTTCTCTAAGATCTGAAACATAACAAGGATGCCCACTGTCACCACTTTTATTCAAAATAATACTGGAAGTTGTAGCTAGAGCAATCAGGCAATAGAAAGAAATAAAGAGCATCTAAACTGGAAAGGAAGATGTCAAACTACCCTGGTAGTTTGCAGATGATATTACCTAAAATGAGACATCATCTTATCCCAGTTAAAATAGCTTTTGTCTGTAAGACAGGCAATAACAAGTATTGGTGAGGATGCAGAGAAAAGGGAACCCTAATACAATGTTGGTGGGAACGTAAATTAGTACAAACACTATGGAGCAGTTTGGAGGTTCCTCAGAAAACTAATACAGAGCTACCATATGAACCAGCAATCCCACTGCTGGGTATATATGAAAAAGAAAGGAAATTAGCATATGGAAGAGATACCTGGCCTCCCACATTTCCTGCAGCACTATTTATAACAATCAAGATTTGGAAGCAACCTTATTGTCCATCAACAAATGAATGGATAATGAAAATGTACATAAACACACTGGAGTACTATTCAGCCATAAAAAAAGAATGAGATTCTGTCATTTCCAACAACATGGATGGAACTGGAGAACATTTAACAAATGAAATTAAGCCAGGCCCAGAAAGACAAACTTCACCCAATCTCATTCATTTGTGGGAATTAAATATTAAAACAACTGAACTCATGGAGATAGAGAGTAAAGGATAGTTACCAGATGCTGGACAGGAAAGTGAGGTGGTGGTGGTGGGGAAATAGGGATGGTTAATGGGTACAAAAAACCCAGAATGAAGAGTCAGGGATAGTGGCTCATGCCTGTAATCCCAGCACTTTGGGAGGCTGAGGTGGGTGGATTACCTGAGGTCAGGAGATCGAGGCCAGCCTGACCAAAACAGAGAAACCCCGTCTCTACTAAAAATACAAAATTAGGCAGGTGTGGTGGCACATGCCTGTAATCCCAGCTACTTGGGAGGCTGAGGTAGGAGAATCGCTTGAACCCAGGAGGCGGAGGTTGTAGTGAGCCAAGATCATGCCATTGCACTCCAGCCTGGGCAACAAGAGCGAAACTCCATCTAAAAACAAACAAACAAACAAAAAACCCAGAATGAATAAAACATAGTATTTGATAGCAAAAAATAATTTAATTGTACATTAAAAAATAATTAAAAATAACAAAAAAAAAGTAATTGGATTTCGGTAACACAAAAGATAAATGCTTGAGGATATCATTTACCCTGATATGATTATCATGCATTACATGCCTGTATCAAAATATCTCATGTAACCTATAAATAAATACAACTACATACACCACGTTATGTACACAAAAAAATTTACAAAATAAAAAATGCCCCATCTCATTAATAATTTTTAAATGCACACAAAAAAATATTTTAAAATCTATAATATTGAGAGATTGGTAAAAATCAATAGACTGACAAAACCCAGATCAGCACAGATATGAATAAACAAGCACACTGTTGATGGAACTATATTCCTGAAAGTCAGTTTGGTATTTACTGTGTAGTAATTTATAAAAGGTTCATGGATTTTTACTTCAGCTATGTAATTTCCAGGAGATTCTATTCCAAGAGGAAGCCAAGTGTGAGAAAAGAGGTATACACAAGGATGTTAAAAAGATACAGGTATTTAAGGATATTCCAGAAAGCACTACTTATAAGAAATAAACTATAAACAATGAAAATGGTCATCATTAGAGAACTGATCAGTAATATTACAGTGCATATAGGTTATGTTGTAATACAGATTGTGATATGATTTGGCTCTGTATCCCTACCCAAATTTCATCTCAAATTGTAATCCCATGTTGAGAGGGGGACCTGGTGGGAGGTGACTGGATCAGCATGTTTCCCCCATGCTGTGCTTGTGATAGTGGGGGAGTTCTCAAAATCTCATGGTTTTAAAAGTGGCAGTTTCCCCTGCACACGCCCTCACGCTCTCCTGCTGCCATGTAAGATACACCTTGCCTCCCCTTTGCCTTCTGCCATGATTGTAAGTTTCCTGAGGACTCCCTCACCATGCAGAACTGTAAGTCAACTAAACCTCCTTCCTTTATATATTACCCAGTCTCAGGTAGTATCTTTATAGCAGTGTGAAAAAAATGGACTAATACAATGTGCGTGGAGTAAAAATGAGCAACATCGTAAATTTATTTTTAAATGTAGGAATGCAGGAAGGAAGGAAAGCAAAATGGGGACAGAAATAGGAAGGAATGGAAAAGAAAGGAAAAAAAAATCTACAAAACAAGTATGACAAAATAACAGTAACTGTTGAATCTGGAGACTGAGTATGGGGTGAAGTTCATTATACTATTTTCTCTACTTGTGTAAGTATTTTAAAACTTTCATTAAAAAGTTGTTTTTTTTTTTTTTTTTTTTGAGACGGCGTCTGGCTCTGTCCCCCAGAATGGAGTGCTGTGACGCAATCTCGGCTCACTGCAACCTCTGCCTCCTGGGTTCAAGTGATTCTCCTGTCTCAGTCTCCTGAGTAGATGGGACTACAGGTGCTCACCACCACACCTGGCTATTTTTTTTGTATTTTTAGTAGAGGCGGGTTTCACCGTGTTAGGTAGGATGGTCTCGAACTCCTGACCTCGTGATCCGTCCGCCTTGGCCTCCCAAAGTGCTAGGATTACCAGCATTAGCCACTGCGCCTGGTCTACAAAGCTTTTTTAAAAAAAAATAAAGAGAATTATGGTAGACATTCCTATATGTTAAAAAATCCTGCAGAAAACTATTTTACCTAGGCAAAAATAAGAAAGGGAGATTGCTAGATAGAATTCTCCCCTTATTTCAAATAGTCTCGTCCTAACAAAAGAGTCAGTTTCTTGAGGACAGAGTTCATGTTATTTCTCTTTTGTATTTCTTCCCAAACATTTACCAAAGTACTACATACATAGTCGATCCTAAATATATACTTGTTATTTGAAAATACATCTTGAATGGAAAGTATAGTGATAAGCCATCTCTCTCACCTTGTATTCCCTTTCTGTTTCCTTTTGCTAGCTTCCATGAAGAAAAAAACTTTTTGCCATATGCCATCAACTCCTGTATGTTTGCCTGAGATGAGCACAACTTCTAAATCCATAGCAATCTCTCCCCAGAGGTCTGCAAGGTGAAACACTTTAACCATCAATGTGCTTGATGTTTTAACCTCCTCTATAGCAAGACTATAAACTTCAAAAATAATGCCTGTCATAAAACACAGCAGGCACTCCAATAAGTACCTGTTGAATGAATGAATTCATAGGTCTGGAAGATGAAAAGTGAGACAGGTAGGTTATGAGATGTGGTAGATTCTTTTTTTTTTTTTTTGAGACGGAGTTTCGCTCTTGTTGCCCAAGCTGGAGTACAATGGCGCAATCTTGGCTCACTGCAACCTCCACCTCCTGGGTCCACGTAATTCTCCTGCCTCAGTCTCCCAAGTAGCTGGGATCACAGGTGCGTGCCACCACGTCCAACTAGTTTTTTGTATTTTTAGTAGAAATGGGGTTTCACCATGTTAGCCTGGCTGGTCTGAACTCCTGACCTCAGATGACCCACCTGCCTCAGTCTCCCAAAGTGCTGGGATTACAGGCATGAGCCACAGCACCCGGCCAGATTCTTCTTTTAGTGGTATTCAATTTGCATAATTATTTTTACCTCACTGAAATTTTGTAAAAAAAAAGGACATTTCTGATTTTCATTAGTTATGTAATAACTCTGTATAAAGGAATAGTTTGCTTTGCCTCAGCTACAAAATAAGAGTTGAACTAAAAATTATCTTAAGCTCCCCCACTTTACAATTCCACTGTATCAATATCAGGCCCTTAATCATACAAGGATATCTGTAATATATTCAATAATTAATTCCTGGCCTTTCTACTTTAACTAAGATTCTTTTTCTGTAGACCTCATCTATGGAGAGGATGCCATGTCTAACATACCAAAATAATGAAGGTTAATAAGTGCTTATTTTAATGTTGATAATTTGTAACTTGTGACCTAGTTGCCTATTCAGCTTTTTAAATCAGTTTTGCATAGATGGTAAAATAGTTTTTATTTGTCTTAGAATTAGTAAGCAGTTTTCTCCAAAGCAGTGCCCTGATAGTAAAAGCTATCATGCTAGGCACAGTGCTTAAATGTAATATATTGTATGTCATTTAATTCTGCTAATACAAAAGGGTATTACTGAATTTTTTTTTTAGAGAGAATCTCACTCTTGCCCAGGCTGTAGTGCAATGGCATGATCTCCACTCACTGCAACTTCCGCCTCCCAGGTTCAAGCGATTCTCCTGCTTCAGCCTCCCAAGTAGGTGGGAGTACAGGAACGTGCCACCATGCCCAATTTTTTTTTTTTTTTTTTAGTAGAGACAGGGTTTCACCATGTTGGCCAGGCTAGTCTTGAACTCCTGACATCGTGATCCATCCGTCCCAGCCTCCCTAAGTTTTGGGATTACAGGTGTGAGCCACCGTGCCCGGCCTATTCCATTTTATAGTTAGGAAAAGAGAAACTACAGAGGTTGAATAACTTGCCAAAATACAGACAGCTGGTAAAATAACAACTGTGGGATTCAAATCCACATCTATGCACATCAAATACACGTCATGCAATGTGTATGACCCTAACCACTGTAATGCACTCCCTCCCTATCAGTGCCCTGGTCATTCTGAAGTGATCAAGACTTACACTACCAATTCACTTTTCTATGACTCTATTGTATAAACAATCCATTTTATTATAGTGTCATCCTGAGGACAGGGACCAAGTCTATCTTATTATCCCCAACTGGCATAATGCTTGACATATTGTGGGTATATAACAAATACTAACTGAATTTCCTCAGGAAATACTAAGGTATCCAGGATCACCTAAAAACTGAAAACCAAACACAAATTTTAAAAGTCACTCTGGCTTAAAGCTGGGTATGATGGTGGCATGCACCTACAGTCCCAGCAAGTTAGGAGGCTGAAGTGGGAAGATTGCTTAAGGCCAGGAATTTGAGGACGCAGTGCACTATGATCATACCTGTGAACAGTCACTGCACTCCAGCTTGGGCAACATAGCAAGGTTCTGTCTCTTAAAACAAAAAAGGCATTTTGGCTTAAATATTTTTCTTGCTCTTTTCTTATGGTTGTGTTACTTTTTGCTGTCAAAATGCCTGTTCAGCAGCACAGCTCAAAAGCCTTTTACCTTGTTTCACTAATACATTCCTGTTCATCTTCTACAGGACCACCCAATGATAATCAAGCTTATTATAACTGTATGTAAAATCGGATGTGAGTAGGGTCTAAGTGGCTCTCCTATAAGTAAACATAAAGTTGTAATACAGAGTAGGGTTTCAGACATCTAATGCAACACTTAGCTGCTCAGAACTCTTGGACTAATTTACTTTGTGGATTCTCCCCTGAACCGCAAACAGTTAAAATTTCTGAAAGGGCTTTCCTCTGGATAAGTACTACTATATTAAACATACTACAAATACATGTATATTAGCACTCATGCTTACACACATGGACTAAGAAACACACAGCATTTGATCAAGTTTGGGTAACTTGACCCAAGCCAGACCAATTAGAGCGGAGCCAATTAAAACCAGTGGAGTTATCATCTTTTAGGTCACAACCTGGAAGGACAGGCTGGCAGCTCTCATGGGTCTCCACTTCAAGCAAATGCCTATCAACTCTAAGTGATAATAAAGCAGACCAGCAGAAATATTTATCCAAATACATAATATTTATATCACATCACATACCTAAAAGTCCTGGCAGAGTCACAAGTTTCTGAATCCACATTTCCTTCCTTTTAGTCTTACCCTAGTGCTGTCCATGGTGAAATTTACATGAACCAATAGATCCACTTGTTTTTTTTTGAGATGGGTTTTGTCCTTTGCAAACAAGAGTGCTAATTATATACATATTCGTGCAATATATATACCCAAATTATTTACCAAACTATATGTCTCTTCTTTATATATTCTAAAGTGCTTAATAGTATTGTTAGGAACTCAGGATTTAGAATTAGACTTAAATTGAAACCCAGCTTCACCACTTCCTATCTGTGTGAGGGCAACCTCCTGTATATTTCTGAATTTGTTTCCTCATTTGTAAAACAGGAGCAACCTATTAGATATACCTCCAAAATTATCCTGAAACCATCTTCTTATATATCCATCTCTATTGGCACCAACATCTCTCACATAGATTGTTAGTCTAAATACCATATTGCAACCTAAATGCTATTTTGTAATATGGAAATCAGATCAGTTCTCTACTTTTTAAAAACCTTTTAATAGCTTACTGCACTAAGTAAGTGCACTCTACTTTTGTGTCTACCCTTATCCTGCATCACTCTCCACCCCTCACCTGCTAAAATATCTAGCCACACTAACCTTTCTCTATTCCTAAAATATGTTAAGCTCCTTCCTGCTTCAAAGCCTTTACACTGCTCTTCCTTCTGCCTGAAATGCTCTTGTCTCAGATCTTCAGAAGGCTAGTTCCCTATCATTCAGGTCTTAATGCCAATATAATTCCCTCAAAGAGACTTTTGCTGTCCATATTCCACAAAGTAAAGGCAGCAGCAGGAGCATTACCCCCACCAATATACTCTATAGCATTACTCTTATTTTATTTTAAAAATCACTCTTCCTTTGTTTACTTGCCCTTATCTGTTCACCTGCACTAGAATGTTAGCTCTGTAAGAGCAAAGACATCGTTTTGTTTATGTTGTATCCCTTCTGCTTCACTGTAAAGACATTTGCAGAGTGACTAAATGCTCAATAAATATATAGGTCAAACGATGTTAACAAAAAAACTGGAGTATCGTAATCTCTAACTATAGGATCCTATCCTCTAATAAACCAAGGGCATATTTGCCAAAAAAAAAAAAAAATTAAGAAACTTTAAATAATTTTTACTTACATTTCCATGGAATGTCATACTAAAAGGAAGGTAGTTGAGTAGAAAAAAACACTAGTTTGACCAAAAGCTGTAATTCATAATTATATATATAAAATGCTAAAGACAATGATTTTCATTACGTTTCAAAAAGCACTGTACAAGGAGAATGATTTTTATGTACATATGCTCCACTACCAGTAGAATAATTATTCTAAAACTGATGAGGTACTCAAAATTAGCTGCTCTCTGACTCTCTACTCAGATTCTTCCAATAACCCAGGCTCACATCTTTCATCAGCCTCAATCATCCTTCAAGTCTACTAACTGGTTCTTTCTTCCAAATGCCTCTTACATCCCTTCCTTTCCACTCCTGAGTCATCATGTATCTATTCAAAACTCCATTAAATCACTCAAGACAGCTAAAAGCAAGTCTCTAATCTCTTCAAACCCTACCACACACTCCATGATGGACAAATTCTCTAAAAATGCAGTCTTGATGCCTTAATCATAAACTTTCAGTGATTCTCCATCATCGAATCACGGGTTCTCAAACCTATCAGATCCAGCATTCTCTTTTATAATAAATCCTGAAAGGCGCTACGTGTGTATCACGTTAAAAGCATCAATATAGTTCTCTAATTACAATATACATGAGAAATCAAAGAAAAGTACTTTATAATTAGTAAGTATTTCAACCTGTACATGCTTGGCCACAACTAAACTAGAAGAGACAATAAGGCAGTCAGACACTTGTACCAATGTAGCATCAGTGCGAATGTGAAAACTATGAATGCAGGCCAACATGAGTATACTGGTGACTCAAAACCATGAGCAAAATCCCCTATGGGGGATATAAATTTGTGACAGTGAAAAAAGTTTTCATATTCCAAACAAAACAAGGAATTATCTTTCCTTAACTCATACAATATCATCCCTGGAAAATGCAGCATGTATTAGTATCATGCAAAAATATTTTGGCTTATAAGCAAAATAAACTTAAATTCTAATTTCAAAAAAGTATAAACAGTATTATCACTCATATAAGTAGTCAGTGGGACATTCGTGTTTTTTTTTTTTTTTTTTGAGATGGAGTTTGCACTCATCACCCAGGCTGGAGTACAATGGCCCGATCTTGTCTCACTGTAATCTCTGCCTCCTAGGTTCAAGCAATTCTCCTGCCTCAGCCTCCCAAGTAGCTGGGATTACAGGTGCACACCACCACACCTGGTTAATTTTTGTATTTTTAGTAGAGACAGTGTTTCACAATGTTGGCCAGGCTGGTCTCAAACTCCTGATCTGCCCACCTCGACCTCCCAAAGTGCTGGGATTACAGATGTAAGCCAACTGTGCCCAGCCGCCAGTGGGACATTTCAAATCATTTTGTTTTTTCTAATTGTATAAGTTAAGGGAAGAAAAAGTCATTTTGGATGTGGGATAGTTCTTGTTTATGTGGGACAGTCTGAGCACTATGAGCTGTCTACCAACTCTGGATCCCTACACACTATCTAATCATTGTAATAACAACAACAAAAAAATGCCTCCACAAATTCTTATAATGATCTCTACAGGTAGATACCACCCTCACTAAAAACCTATGGTTTAGAGATTCCAGTTCAAAAATATTAACCTGCAATTCAAATGTCTTTCAAAATGAGATAAAAATCTACCTCCTGCTTTTTCAGACTTATTTCCATAACTTTCCAACATATAGTCTAGGTTTCTGAGAAAGAAGTATATTTGTTTCCCATCTTTGCTTATTGATATGCTTATGCTGCGACATCTAAACAACTTTCATTGATTCATCTGTCAGAATCTGCTAAACTAATGACAAGTAAATTCAAATAAAAACTGAATAACTCTATAAAGTGATCATAAAGATATTATCTTGATATTAATAACATCTAAACATTTTACATATAAAAAATTGTTAGAGGAAAAAATCTTGGAAGTAACTTTTATTGACTACATAGGATATGTCAACATCCCTTGGACTACAAAAATATTTTGGCTTATAAGCAAAACAAAAATTAGTTCTCTAATTACAATCTACATGAGAGATCAAAGAAAAGTACTTTATAATTAATATTTCAACCTCTAGCATGAGCTAATGAATTGGTTCAATGCAGGAAAACATTAAATGATGACCTCCATTTGCCTCCCAGACAAAAAAAAAGGCATTCTTAGCCAGAAGCAGTGGCTCATACCTGTAATTCCAGCACTTTGGGAGGCCGAGGTAGGTAAATCACTTGAGGTCAAGAATCTGAGAAAAGCCTGGCCAACATGGTGAAACCATGTCTCTATTAAAAATACAAAAATCAGCTGGGCATGATGCCACATGCCTGTAATCCCAGCTACTTGGGAGGCCGAGGCATGAGAATCACATGAACCCAGGAGGCAGAGGACACAGTAAGCAGAGACTGCACCACTCCACAAAAAGGCACTCTTCATAGTATTATTTTTTTAACTTCTTTATTTTGGTTAATGATTACAGAAAAGTTGCCAGAAAAACAGCATCTCACTTCTCCCAACATTAACATCTTAAATAACTATAGTACAACAATTCAAAACAAGGAAAATAGTATTGGTACGATACTATCAATTAACTCCAGGTCTTATTCAGTTCACCAGTTTTTCCACTAATGTCCTTCTCCTATTCCAGGATCCTATCCACAAGCCCACGTTAGTACATTTAGTTGTTATTTCTCCTACTCTTTTCCAATCTGTGGCAGTTTCTTTGTCCTTCAGTGTGTTATAGTCTTGACACTGAGATCAGAACAATTTCACCTTATAAATAGTAACATCCCCATCCAGGTGCTACAGGCACATCGATCTATTACAAATACCCAAATCCTCCAAAATGAACTCATCTTTTCTCCCCAAGACTTATTTTTATACTTAATCTCTCAGTAGCAGCACAGTTCTCCCTGGCTGGAACCTCAGAAACATTATTGGCTTGATTCTCTGTGATAGCTAGCCCTATTCATATGATAACAATGTTCTACCTGTAAGAAGTTTCTCTTTTCCCTCTTCTAAGAAGTTTCTCTTTTCCCTCTTTTCCATTCCCACTGCTGTAACATGACTCGGTTTGCCTAATACCTTGCCTGAATTACTGCAAACCCTTTCTACTTCTTATTTCCAGCTCTTCCCCATTCCAATCTTTAATCTTTCCTATCACCAGATTAATCTTCCTGAGGGACAACTCTGTGGCCCATCTGTTAAAAAGAAAAGTCAGTAGCCTTCCCTCCTTCTAATGTAGCCCAAACCTGGATTTATATCTCTATAAAGAACTTCTACAAATAACAACTAAATTATTCTTCCTTTTGCCATTATCAAAATTATTTTAACCACTCGAAGATATATGCTGCAAACTGAGGACAAGCAAAACAAAAACTATAAGAACCAAAGGGTAAAGAGATCCAACTCAGTGTGATTTCTGAACAAAGAATAAAATAAATATAACTACCACTTAAGATGGACAAAGCCAAAGAAAATCAAAAGTAAAAAAAAATTTCAAATCCCATTCATAGTTGAAAAATATTTAAACTATGGGCAAGCTAGAATGTTATGCCTAAGAATGCCGGGCGCGGTGGCTCACACCTGTAATCCTAGCACTTTGGGAGGCTGAGGTGGGTGGATCACCTGAGGTCAGGAGTTCAAGACCAGCCTGGCCATCATGGTGAAACCCCATCTTTAAAAAAAAAAAAAAGAATGCAAATCTAAATCTAGTTCCTAGGCTCGAAACACTGAAAGGAACTAGAGGAAATACTACTGTGTGGTTGAGCAATTCCAAGACTGTCCAAACTAGATTCTAACTTTCCTTATACTAAAGCACCCTAAGGTCAGTTTTCCATGTAAAAGAAAATATCTACCACAGTACTGTCACTGATCAGTTTTTTTTTTTAAATAAGTAGTTTATATAATATAAAATAAATAAAATAATATTAAAAACTATGCTTTTACCAAATTGTTAATATTTTGAGGCCAGGTATGGTGGCTCATGCTCATAATCTCAGCATTTTGGCAGGCTGAAGAGGAAGGATTGCTTGAGGTCAGGAGTTCAAAACTAGCCTGGACTACATAGTAAGACCCGCTCTCTATGAAAAATAAAAAAAAAATTAGCCAAGTGGCTGGGCACAGTGGCTCACACTTGTAATTCCAACACTTTAGGAGGCCAAGGCGGGTGGATCACATGAGTTTAGGAGTTCAAGACTAGCCTGGGCAGAATGGTGAAACCCCATCTCTACTAAAAATAAAAAAATTAGCCAGGCATGGTGGCATGCGCTCATAGACCCAGCTACTTAGGAGGCTGAGGCAGGAGAACTGCTTGAGCCTGAGAGTCAGAGGTTGCAGTGAGCTGAGATTGCACCACTGCACTCCAGCCTGGGCAACAAAGCAAGACCTTGTCTCAAAAAAAATAAAAAATAAATCATATATATATTAGTCAGGTACGGTGACATGTGCCTGTAGTCCCAGCTACTTAGGAGGGTGAGGCAGGAGGGCCCCTTATGCCTAGGAGTTACAGTGAGGTATAACTGCACCACTGCACTCCAGCCTGGGCAACAGAGCAAGACTTTGTCTCTAAAATAATAATAATTAATATTTTATCTCATGATAAATGAAATTGAAAATATCTTCTCAGAAGGAGAAGAAATATCCCCTAGGAATAAATGATTCATTATTCACTAGTTTGGTGTTTGCAGCCACTTTAGAGAACGTAACTGCCACAAAAAAAGAGAACCAACTGTATCTTCAAGGAGCGTATATACTTGCAACATGAAAATCACTAAAAATGGTTAACTTTAGATATGCGTAAAATACAAAAAAGTTACCAAAAATTAATTATATTAAATATAGTAAAGTCTAGAACAGGTATGGAAACAGATTTGATCTTGCAGTTCCAAAGAACAATGTGTTCTGAATAAGGTATCTTCTATGAAGCTGTGCTATGGCTCACAGGCAGAAAGAACTAAAATCAATTAACAATGCTGATTATTAAATAATATTATTTGTGTCATTTATTTGGCATTCTTAAGCTTCTGTATTAAATAATACCATAAATTGTACAATTGCAAAATTACTTACTGCTTCAACGGAGTTACATTCTCGCCTTGTTTCTAAATAACGTAGTGCTCGTTTTTCTTCTTCTTTTAATTTAGCATCTGCCTGTCCAGAAGCAAAATAGCAATCATTTTAAGAATATCAAGAGAATTGCTCAAATTATCACATTCTAAGTGCAAACTTACATATTTCATATAATTCTGTACACCATTTTGTTGTAAATACGAGGGTGCCTGTGTTCTATAAAATCTCTCTGTTGAATCCAAGTATGCCTTCTCAAAATTGTCCCTATAAATCTGAAGCTTATCCTCGGGATTAGAACAAAGGTTAACTGAAAAACAGAAAATAAAATATTACTCCAATTATGATCAAAATCAATATTTTGAGTATAATAAATATTAAGGAGTCATTATGTGCAAGGTAACAATGCTGAAGAGAACATATAATTATATAAGACAAAATCCTTCTCCATAAGAAACTTACAAAGCTAAAATCACAAAGCAGTAAAGTAACAAATAAATGATACAGATAATATAGATGATTTTATTTTTGAATAGGTAAGAGACTTACTTCTAACTGAATAATCAAGAAAACATTCAAAGAAGTAATAGGATTTAAATTGAATCTTAAAGAATAAACTACAATTTGTAAAAAGATTAGTAAGGTAAGTAAATAGAAGCAGAAAAGCACAAGAAAATATGACTAAATTGTCTAAGTGGATTGCAAGGCTAACAGATGGTAAGGTAAAAGAGTAAATTACAAATGGCTGTGAAGATGCTCTGGGCAACACAGTAAAACAATGTGTCTACAAAAAAATTAGGGCCAGGAACAACAGCTCACACTTGTAATCCCAGCACTTTAGGAGGCCAAAGTGGGCAGATCACTTAAGGTCAGGAGTTCAAGACCAGCCTGGCCACAATGGGGAAACCCTGTCTCTACTAAAATTACAAAAATTAGCCAGGCATGGTGGCATTCACCTGTCATCTCAGCTACTCAGGAGGCTGAGGTATAAAAATTCCTTGAACCCAGGAAGCAGAGGTTGCAGTGAGCTGAGCATGCCACTGCACTTCAGCATGGGGGAGACAGCAAGACTCTATCTCAAAAAAAAGAAAAAAATTAGCCAGGTATGGTGGTACAGGCCTGGAGTCTCAGCTACTCAGAAGGCTGAGATGGGAGGACTGCTTGAGTCTGAGAGGTGGAAGTTCAGTGAGCCATGATCACACCACTGCACTCCAGCTTGGGCAACAGAGCAAAATTCCATCTCTTTAAAAAAAAAAAAAAAAAAAAAAAAAGGCCGGGCGAGGTGGCTCATGCCTGTAATTCCAGCATTTTGGGAGACCAAAGCGTGTGGATCACGAGGTCAGGAGATCAAGTCCATCCTAGCTAACACGGTGAAACTCCATCTCCACTAAAATAACAAAAAATTAGCTGATTTTTTTTTTTATTTTTTTTTGTATTTAGCACATGCTGGCACACGCCTGTAATCCCAGCTGCTTGGGAGGCTGAGGCAGGAGAATCGCGTGAACCTGGGAGGCAGAGGTTGCAGTGAGCCTAGATAGTGCCACTGCACTCCAACCTGGGTGATGGGGGTGACACTCTGTCAAAAAAAAAAAAAAAAAAAAAGCATGCTGTATCATTTAAGGGGTAAGTAGAAATAATACCAATAAAATAGTACTTAAACATTAATCTTATGAACAGCAGATGGGTTAAACGATAGGAATACAATCATTGTAAGAGGACCATTTCAAAACTCCACATGTAAAGTTTAAAGTCTGGTGGCAGTTCAAGTAAAAACAAATTTCAGGAGCACCGCTAATGAAAATCTAAAGATTTGATAACTGAAGGAATATGGAGCAATGAAGAAAAGCCAGTCAAAAAATAACTGTATAGGTTCATTAACTCAATCAATACTTATCTAGAGTGATTTTGCGCCATGCATTCTATGTTCAGTAAAGACACAGTGCTAACAACACAATTAAACAAAAGTACTACGCCAAGGATGCAAGGTACTGTGAAGTACTGAATGAGAGAACTTAATCTAGTCTGGGAATTAAGAAAGGCCTCCAGGAGAAGGATGAAGGGTGGGGAAGAAACATACTCTAAGTCACAGGAAACAAATTAGAAGAGAGAATGTACTCCTACATGCTCTCTTTTTCATTGCTTTTCATGGAAGTAACTTACTTACTGAAAACAAAAATACCTAACCTTTTAATGAACTAGTTACCTTTTATGAGCTATACATTCAAATCTATATATCTAATTTAGTTCACTAAAAAGACTTGTCAGCCAATAAATTAATGGCATGTAGAAAATAAGCATTAATCGCATGAATATGAATTATTATACATTCTTTTAAGCAGAATTAATATCATTTGTGTACTCTTTTAAAAAAAGCATTGAGGCTGGGTGCAGTGGCTCACGCCTGTAAACCCAGCACTTTGGGAGGCTGAGGTGGATGGATCATGAGGTCAGAAGTTCAAGACCAGCTTGGCAAATACAGTGAAACCCTGTCTCTACTAAAAGTACAAAAATTATCCAGGCACGGTGGTGGCAGCCGCCTACAGTCCCAGCTACCCGGGAGGCTGAGGGAGGAGAATTGCTTGAACCCGGGAGGCAGAGGTTGCAGTGAGCCGAGATGGCGCCACTGCACTCCAGCCTGGGGCAACACAGCGAGACTCTTGTCTCAAAAAAAAAAAAAAAAAAGCATCTAGTATAAAAAGTAGACGTAGCTTTGACTGTGCTATTCCATAATTGTCCTACCATTTCCATGAAACAGAAATTATGGTCCTAAAAGTTCAGAACATACCATAGGATTCTCTTACTCCAATAACCAGCTGAGAATCAAAAGCTTCTCCCAATCTCTCAGCATGTACCAGCTTCATTGCACTATCTTGGAGTCTGTTTTTTATATTTGAAAAGATTGACTCATTCCATGTATCAAGCATAAGCTAGGAAAACAAGAACAAATTGTAACAGAATTTTCAATTATTAATATACAAAATAACATGTACAAACACCAAAAAAGAAAATCAAATTCTTAGGCCTGAGTCAGGTGCAATGGCTCATGCCTGAAGTTCCAGCAATTTGGGAGGCTGAGGCAGGTCAATCGCTTGAGTCCATGAGTTTGAAACCAGCCTGGGCAGCATGGTGAAATCCTGTCTCTATAAAACATACAAAAAAGTTAGCTAGGTGTAGTAGTCCACGCCTGTATTCCCAGTGAGCCGAGATCATGCCATTGCACTCCAGCCTGGGTGACAGAGCAATACCCTGTCTCAAAAACACTTAGGCTGCAGTCACTTGAATACTTCAGGGAAGCAGTATATTTAGCATAATGGTAAAGAAGACGTGTCGACTGGGTGTGGTAGCTCATGCCTGTAATCCCTTGGGAGACCAAGGTGGGAAGATCACTTGAAGCCAGGAGTTTCAGACCAGCCTCGGCAACACAGTTAGACCCATCTCAACGACAACAAAAAATACAAAATTTGTTAGGCACGGTGGCATGTGCCAGTAGTCCCAGCTACTTGGGAAGCTGAGGTGGGGGATCACTTGCATCCAGGAGGGCAAGGCTGCAGCAAGCAAAGATCACACCATTTTACTCTAGCCTGGGCAACATAGCAAGACTCATCTCAAACAAAACAAAAATAAATAAAGAACAAGTGTTTCAGAATCCGACATAATTGGATTTGAATCCCAGCTTTGTTGCTTATTTACGCGCTTCCTTATGTGTAAAATGGTCAAAACGATAGTGCAAATTTCAAGTGGTTATAAAAGTTAATGATGATAATACATGGAAAATGTTTATTCTCCTATAGCTCCATGGTTGAATTTCAGATATATTGGTGTGTTTGAAATAGACATATACATATGTTTGTACAGACACATAAAAAATGCAAAAAGGATCAACTGAAAATCTGATACTAGACCTTATAAAAGAGTATTGAAATCTATCATTTAGATGTTCCATTAAAATGATAAAAATGGTATATACATATTGATGATTATATCAGGACTCCAACAAACTTGGTCAGATGTAGGAGATACATTAATAGCAGCAAAAACAATAATAACAAGAGTTAACACTTTTATAACACTCATTCTGTACCTGGGACTGCTCTATGTGTTGTCCACATATAACTCATTTAATCCTCATAATCTTAATATAGGTACTATGATTATCCCCCCTTTAGATATGTGAAACCTGGGGTACAGATAGCAAAGCTAACTTTCCACATTCATGCATCTCATCAATGATGACACTGAGATTTGAATCCAACAACTGTGGTCCCAGAATTGATACACTTAATCACTAAGCAGATGCTGCTTCCTACAACCCATAGACAATGGCAAAACTTAAAGGAATAACAACAAAAAAAGAGGACAAGATTATGAGACTACAAATTAAATAGCAGTCAGAAGTGTTTTTCACTTTTTGGTTTTTTGGCACAGATTTCCCATATTGCCATGATTTCTATCACTGAAGAACCACTGGGTATCTAAATTTACAGTATCCCGGTCAACATCAGAGCAAATTTTAAGGCCATGATGGGGTAACAATGCCCAGGTTATACTACTGTAATGCCTGAGTCTGTTATATAACCATCATAGGAAACACTAAGTTGACTAAAGTTCAAATGGCATTTTTAAATTTTCACATCTATGGTTCCATTTGATTCTTACAAGTACAAAGATATATGAAATGAGGACTCTTCAAAATAGAGTTTTAAGAGTTGAAAGGGAAACCTAGGACCCTTCATATTCAGCACCAAGTTCTTTCCATTAAATTATGACTGGTTACTTGACACAATTTTTAAATAGAAAATAAGCACAGTATATACTGACTTTATAATAGCTGGAATTAAGTAAAAGGGAAATTATAGAGATGATAGCAGTTTAGCTACAATTAAACAAAAAGTTATCAGAAGGTAATCCAATAAAAGGAGATTTTTGAGAGAGGAGAAAAGTAATCTAATTTCTAGTAAAATAAGAATATAAGCTGGGTGCGGTGGTTCATGCCTGTAATCCCAGTACTGTGGGAGGCTGAGGCGGGCAGATCACCTGAGGTCAGGAGTTTGATACCAGCCTGGCCAACATGGCGAAACCCAGTCTCTACTAAAAACACAAAAATTAGCTGGGCGTGGTGGTGTGCACCTATAGTCCCAGTTACTTGAAAGGCTGAGGCAGGAGAATTGCTTGAACCCAGGATGCAGAGAGTTGAAATCACACCACTGCACTCCAGCCTAGGTGACACAGTGAGATTCAATTAAAAAAAAAAAAAGAGTAAAAAGAAAGAATAGAGAAATCAAATACTAAAAATACCAGGAAAAGGAAAAAAGTAAAAAGGAAAGTAAAGGAGGTAATGGTTGAAGACATAGATCTATAGCTTTAGACCACATAAAAAGATGAAAGAAGACTGATGCTAAAGACATTTACTGAAAAAGAATATTTTTCAATAAAATTTAATAAGAGCTGAAAGGCAATTTATATGTGAAGTAGAAAAACCCACTTAAAAGTTCAAATTACTTCCAAATGCTTCCAAATTATCCTGTTTCTGAAGAATATTAGGAAAACAATAAGAAAAATGGTCTTACCTTTCGAACAATACTGTCTTCCACATTTGATTTTTTATTGCTGCCCTGTTTACCCATTAAAGTAATCTCTAGTTGACAAAAAGGTTTTGGTAAAATATCACATTGTGTAAAGAATTTTCTCCATTCAACAATATATGCTTTTAGCAAAGCTGTATCATCTTGATGGCTCAATACTCGCTGAAAAAAAGAGGTGTACCAACTTGAAATAAATGCAGTTGCTTTGAAAAATTAAGAACAAAACATATTCATGCCAAAATATAAATTGTATATAATTTTTAAATTATTGTACAAACTCTATTATATCCAAGAGAAACTGAAACATAGGTTCACACACAAAAAAACTTGTACATGAATGTTCATAGTTGCATTATTCAAAACAGATAAAAAGTAGAAACAACCCAAATATCCATCAGCTGAAATATAGATAAACAATATATGGGTCAGGGGTGGTGGCTCATCCCTGTAGTCCCAGAACTTCAGAAGGCTGAGCCGGGAGGACTGCTTGAGCTCAGGAGTTTGAGACCAACCTGAGCAACACAGCAAGACCTCACCTCCACAAATACAAAAAATTAGCTGGGTGTGGTGGTTTGTGGCTGTGGTCCCAGCTACTTAGGAGGCTGAGGTGGGAGGATTGCTTGAGCCCCGGCAGTTGAGGCTGTTGTAGCTGTGACTGAGACACTGTACTCTGATCTGGGTGACAGAGCAAGACTCCGTCTCAAAAAGAAAATAAAACTAAACAAATAAAAAACAAAAGAAACAAAAAACCCCCACAATATATGGTATATCCAAACAACAGACATTATTCAGCCATAAAGAGAAACAAAATATTGTGAATCAAAATATTGTGAAAGAAACTAGTCACAAAAGGGCATATATTATGATCCCAATATCGAAAATGTCAAATATAGACAAATCCATGGACAGCAGATTAGTGATTTAGTGGGTGAAGGGGGTAATAAGGAGTGACAGTTCATAGATAGAGGGTTTCTTTTTAGGGTGATGAAAATATTCTGGGATTAGTGGGTTATGGTTGTACAACTTTAGGAAATATACAACCCACTGAATCATATGCTTTAAGAGGATAAATTTTATGGTGTGTGGATTATATCTCAATTTTTTAAAAGGTGGTAGAGTCTATTTCCCCACTATTAGAGTTTGGGCTGGTCCTGTGATTTACTTTGACCAACAGAATGCCACAGATGTAAGACTGTGAGATTTCTAAGACTATCCGTGAATAGGTATTGTAGATTCTTTCATCCCAAAGGCTGGTTTCCTTGAGAATGAGGAATCACACAGGGAAAAGAAAGCCAGCACCAAAAACCATATATGTGTTTTACTGCTCTCTTAGACCACTATGTCCTGGTAAAGCCCACAGCTCACTGCTAATGCATCAATAAGCTTAGGCAAAATCAGCTAAGAGCAGCCCAAATTGCTATGCCACAGAATTGTAAACAAATAAAACAGCTGTATTAATCCAGGTTAAAAAAAAAAAGAAGAATCCATGTTTATTATTTTTACTTCTTTTTCTTGTTCTTTAAAAAAGGTTAAAAATATTTCAATGCATATTGCCTTTCAACCATTTGGGAGATTTGGTACTTATAACATATGTTCAATTGAAAGTGCCTAGTAAAATGATTCACACACACACACACAAAATTCTTAAGAGTTTAAAAAATCTTCTTATGTTATACACCCATGTCTGGTATTGCTATTCCTATTAACTGCTCTGAATTAGTGGTGCTAAATCCTATTCTCAGGTTCTTGCTGAGGTCTACATTTCCAGACTTTATTCAGTTATGTTACAGTGAAACTCTCCCATATTTTTTTTGCCAGTGTTGAGTATATTTTTTAACATCTGTTAATAACATCTAAAGTAGGCCGGGTACAGTGGCTCATGCCTGAAATCCCAGGACTTTGGGAGACAGAGGCAGATGGATCACCTGAGGTCAGGAGTTCGAGACCAGCCTGGCCAACATGGTGAAACCCTGTCCCTAATAAAAAAACAAAAAGCAGGGCGTGATGGCACACTCTTGTAATCCCAGCTACTCTGGAGGCTGAGACAGGGGAATTGCTTGAACCCGGGAGGTCGAGGTTGCAGTGAGCTGAGATCACGCCACTGCACTCCAGCCTGGGAGACAGAGTGAGACGCCATCTCAAAAAAACCAAAAAAAACAAAAACAAAAACAAAAAAAAAACTAAGGTAATTCTTTATAAGTTTATTTCCAGAAACTGAAGAATAAAACTCTATCAATCTGAAATAAACATAATTTATCTTTATCAAATCATAAAAAGAAAATGTGATACATTTCCAATGCAAATCTCTAAATTAGTTCTAAGAAAATCATTTTAAATTGTGCTATTGAAACATTTAATTTTCTAAGTGAAGCAATTCGCCTGCCTTGGCCTCCCAAAGAGCTGGGATTACAGGTGTGAGCAACTGTGGCCTGCCCCAGACCTCATTTTATAGAAAGGAAAATAATCTCATGTCCTTTGGCTCCTCCTCAAAATGGTAAGGAATTTATTCATTACAGAGGCTATGGCTGACTTAAAACAACATTACAAGGTGTCAAAACAAACAAATCAACAAACAAACTCTTGCATAACTGATCTAATGCCTAAATGAGCTTTGTCTTCATTTCAGTATAACTAGCCATTTATACATAATAACAATACAAGAGTGTTGAATTTCAGCTCAGCAACAGCAATACAAAGGACAACCTAAAGAACTTACTTACAACTAAAGAAGGATCTGGAATTAAAGAAACTACTGTCAACTTGAGAAGAGGTATTAGTCATGAGAGAAAAAAACAGATTTGTATGGACTGATGTGTAGCCAAAAAATAATGGTGGTGGGGACTTCTAAAAATCATAAAAAACTGAATTCACTATAGCATCTTTTAATTAAGGATAATATGTACTCTCTTGACAGAAGTATCACTGTGGGAAAAAAAAAAATCCAAGTAATGACAATCATTTCATTAATAAAATTCTTTCACAAATGTGTCAAAAGTCAACACAATATTTTGAAATTACTTTAGGAAGTCCTACTTTCAAAATTATAAAATATGATTAATTGACTAGTTTTAAAACAAGTCTAAAATAAACATGTGGAACTTACAGCCTGTGCTTGCTTAATAAACTCAAGAATATCTTCTTTTAAAGCCTGATGAATTTTTGCTGGGCCTTTATCATCCCAAAGACAGACTGCATGCACATCCCTGTGAATATAAAGTAGGTAAGTAATCATTAATAATAAAACAAGAACTGAGACAAAACTCATCTTAAGTTCTATTGTAGTACAGTTTCCATGGACCATATTAGAACCAAGCTACTGGTGTTTGAATTCACTCATATAAACCAAGTACTCTTGTAAATTGTCTCACATATACATTTGTTCCTATTTTTATTTTCTTTTGTCATTGTTTCCCTCTTTAATTCTCTGCTACTTACCACATAAAATTTAGTTATGGGGCCGGGCGCGGTGGCTCACGCCTGTAATCCTAGCACTTTGGGAGGCCGAGGTGGGTGGATCACCTGAGGTCAGGAGTTCAAGACCAGCCTGGCCATCATGGTGAAACCCCATCTTAAAAAAAAAAAAAAAATTTAGTTATGAAAGCATTTCTCCATCTCCCAATGTCACTCTCCAAAATTAATTGCTATTAGTATTTTCTTGTGCAAAAGCAACTACAAATCTCTTAAATTCTTTAACACAAGAGATATATACTCTTTTATCACTTTAATTTTAATTATTTTAAAAAATGTTTATTTTTATTTTTTAGAGACAGGGTCTTACTCTGTTGCCCAGGCTGGAGTACAATGGCATGATTACGGCTCACTGCAGCCTCGACCTCCTGGGTTGAGGTAATTCTCCCACCTCAGTCTCCCAAGAGCTGGAACTATAGGAGCACACCATCAAACCTGGCTAATTTAAAAAAAAAATTTTTGTAGAGACAATCTTCCTATGTTGTCCAGGTTAGTCTTGAACTCCTGGTTTCAAGGGATCCCCCTGCCTCAGCCTCCAAAGTGCTGGAATTCTAAGTGTGAGCCACCACACCCGGTCTTGTTATATACTCTGTCGTCCAGGCTGGAGTGCAGTGGCACAACCACAGCTCACTGCAGTCTCAAACTCCTGGGCTCAAGGGGTCCTCCCACCTCAGCCTCCTCAGTAGCTGGGACTACAAGCATGCACCTGTCTAGTTTTTTAAATTTCTGGTAGAGACGGGGTTTTGTTATGTTGCCTAGTCTGGGCTTGAACTCTGACCCTCAAGCAATTCTCCTGCCTCAGCCTCCCAAAATGCTGGGATGTGGGCCAGCCTATTTTGTCTTTTTAAAAAATTAGTCACTTAAATCACAATAAAGCAAATATCCTAGCTTCCCCACATATTATCCTTTTACACATCAATTACCGTTTCTCCTTTAAACAAAAAACAAAAACAAAAGCTATCATAAATTGATATACAAAAACTCAGAACTTATAAAACTGATGTATTTTATAAAAAGGTCCTTCACTATAGAAATATATTTAATATTAGTACAGCATGTTCAGAAAGTTAATTTCTTAATTATCAAGTTGTAGGCCAGGTGCGGTGGCTCACGCTTGTAATCCAAGCACTTTGGGAGGCTGAGGTGGGCAGATCACTTGACCTCAGGATTTCAAGACCAGCCTGGCTAACATGGTGAAACTCCGTATCTACTAATAATACAAATATTAGCCAGGCGTGGTGGTGCACACCTGTAATCCCAGCTACTTGAGAGGCTGAGGCATGAGAATCACTTGAACCCAAGAGGCGGAAGTTGCAGTGAGCCCAGATGCTGCCATTAAAATCCAGCCTGAGCGATTGAGTGAAACTATGTCAAAAAAATAAAATAAAATAAAATAAAATAAAATACCAAGTTGTAAGTCAGAGAAACTTACAACAAAAGGACAGGGTCATACTGAAGAATCATTTATTCAAAAAAGTGATTCATTCAATTCACAATGGAATCTCTACTATAAAAAAAGTCAAATCCAAGTAAAACATCTCCAGAATTATAACATGTCAATAATCAGATTGTTTTACATTCTAATCATTTTGTTTCTTTTTTTTTTTTTTTTTTGAGACAGTGTCTCACTCTGTTGCCCAGTCTGGAATGCAGCGGCATGAACACAGCTCACTGCAGCCTCAAGCTCCTAGGCTCAAGTGATCCTTCTGCCTCAGTCTCCCAACTAGCTGAGACCACAGGTGTGTGCCACCATGCCTGGCTAATTTTTTATTTTTTGTAGAGACAGGGTCTCCCTATGTTGTCTAGGCTGACCATGAACTCCTGAACTCAAGTAATCTCCTGCCTCAGCCTCCCAAAGGGCAGGGATTATAGGTATGAGGCACTGTGCTTGGCCTATATTCCAATTTTTAGAGACACTATTATAGCCCAAAGTTCTGTCTCCATATTAGTTTGAATGCTTTTTTCACCTGTTCGATTCAGCTTCATAATGGTATCTGGCCCAGTGCCTAGGATGCTGTCAGCACACAAATATTTGTTAAATAATAACACAAAAGGTAACACCTGACTGCTTATTATGTGCCACATACTATTTATTTATTTATTTATTGGAGATGAAGTTTCACTCTTATTACCCAGGCTATAGTGTAATGGTGGATTCCTGGCTCATTACAACCTCCGCCTCCAAACTTCAAGTGATTCTCCTGCCTCATCCTCTCCAGTAGCTGGAATTACAGGCATGCACCACCAGCTAAGTTTTGTATTTTTAGTAGAGAGGGAGTTTTACCATGTTAGTCAGGCTGGTCTCAAACTCTTGACCTCAGGTGATCCACCTGCCTCGGCCTCCTGAAGTGCTGGGATTATAGGCATGAGGCACTGCAACTGGCCAGATAGTATTCTAAGTTCTTTTAACTCACTTTATCTTCACAGCAACTTTAGAGTACTACTATTTTATCCTTATTTTACAGAAGGGGAACTTAGGGAAAGACAATCCAAGATTACACAGTTAGTATATGTTGGAGCCAGGAAATCAGGCTCCAGAACTCATGCTAAACCAAATCTACTCTTGAACCCCTCTAATCTATTATACAAGAAGCTAAAGTAATCTTCACAAAACTCAAGACACATTATATTACCCCATACTTAAATTCTTTAATGACTTCCCAATACTGTCAGAATAAATTACAAAATAATTAACTGACTCATGCATACCTATACAGCCTCACCTAATGACTAAAGGAATCTAGAGTTTAAAAGAAGAGACTGGGCCAGGCATATTGGCTTATGCCTGTAATCCTAGCATTCTTGGAGGCCAAGGCAGGAGGATCATTTGAGGCAAGAAGTTTAAGACCAGACTAGGCCACATGGCAAGCCCTCATCTATACAAAAATAAAATAAAATAATTAGCTGGGCAAAGTGGCACATGCCTGTAATCCTAATTTTCAGGAGGCTGATGAGGGAAGATCACTTGAACTCAGGAGTTCAAGGTTAAAGTAAGCTACAATTGTGCCATTGCACTCCAGCCTTAGTGACAGAGGAACGCCCTGCCTCTAAAAAATTTTTTTAAAAAAGAAACAGGCCAAGCACAGTGGATTATGCCTTTAATCCTAGCACTTTGGGAGGCCAAGGTGGGCAGATCACTTGAGGCCAGGAGTTTGAGATCAACCTGGCCAATATGGCAAAACCCCATCTCTACTAAAAATACAAAAATTAGCCAGATGTGGTGGTATGCGCCTGTAGTCCCAGCTACTCGGGAAGCTGAGGGAAGATAATCACTTGAACCCAGGAAGCGGAGGTTGCAGTAAGCCAAGATCATGCCTCTGAATTCCAGCCTGGACAAGAGGGAAAGATACTGTCTCAAAAAAGAAAAAAGAAACCTGATACAAAAAAAGAAACTGATACATAATTTACAAACGATGGTTTAGAAACCCAAGGATAGGGTAAGGGTGAAAGTGAGAGGTAGAGAGAGAAAGAAAAGGCTTTCTGGAATAGTTGGTTCCTGAGCTTAATCTCTAAATATAGGAATTTGCCAGACAAAAGTGTACAAAGACGGGAGGGAGGATATTTTATGAGAAAACGACGGTATAAGAACTGTAGGCCAGGTGCAGTGCCTCATGCCTGTAATCCCGGCACTTAGGGAAGCCAAGGCTGGTGAATCACTTGAGGCCAGGAGTTCAGGACCAGTCTGGCCAACATAGTGAAACCATCTCTACTAAAAAGTACAAAATTTAGCCTGGTGTGGTGGTGCATGCCTGTAGTCCCAGCTATTCGGGAGGCTGAGGCATGAGATCGCACCACTGCACTGCTGCAGCCTGGGCAACAGAACGAGACTGTCTCCAAAAAAGAACTGTGGATGATTATGGTAATGGCGTGAACTATAAGCACATCAATGTGACTACTCTGTAAAGTAAAATGCAAAGTGATAAGAAAGAAATTGGGCAACCCAACCCCCTTTTATCCCTTATATTCAATCACAGTCCTATTGTATTCATCACCCAAATTTCTCTCTAATGTGGACATTTCCCTCCATCACCATAACCATAGTGAGTGTCACCATTATCTTTTATTTAGTTTACTATAACAAAACTAACATGTATTAACTGTTTACTATGTGCCAGACACTCCACATTGACTCATGTGTTAGTTTAAGAAGACTTTTAAGAAGCTGATGGGGCTGGGCATGGTGGCTTATGCCTGTAATCCCAGCACTTTGGGTGACCGAGGCGGGTGGATCACCTGAGGTCAGGAGTTCGAGACCAGCCTGGCCAACATGATGAAACCCATTTCTACTAAAAATACAAAAAATTAGCTGGGCTGGGCGTGGTGGCGCACGCCTGTCCTCCAAGCACTTTGGAGGCCAAGGCAGGAGGATCACCTGAAGTAGGGAGTTCAAGACCAGCCTGAACAACATAGTGAAACCCTGTCTTTAAAAAAAAAAAAAAAGAATTAGCTGGGCATGGTGGCAGGTGCCTGTAACCCCAGCTACTTAGGAGGCTGAGGCAGGAGAATTGCTTGAACCCAGGAGGCAAAGGTGGCAGTGAGCCGAGATCTGTGAAGGAAAATGGAAAATGGGCTAGAGAAAGCTGGATATAGGTCTGATCCCTGTAGAGGAGACAAGGAAGGAAGTCTGAGCAGTAAGAATCAGTGCAGTTCTAAGAAAGGTTAGTAAGGCTGTTGAAAAATTCTGGAACCAGTCACTCACCAGCGGAGTCCTGTGCATCTCTAAAACAAACCTAACTTTGTAACCCTGCTGTACTCAAATCACTGCTGCATGGGTCAGAAAGGTTCAAACAGGACTTGAGTCTCATAGGGTAACAGGGAATGGTGTGGTAAAAGGGGTGGAGTTAGGTATCTCTCTAGAAATCTTACCTAAAGAAGAGTAAAACTTAGAAGTGATTTGGTATATCTTCTCCAGCTCTCTTTTCTTAACTGCCAAGTACTTCTCTGCATTGCTGTATCAGGGAAGAATGTTCTCAAGGTACTTTTTTTTTGAGACAAGGTCTCTCCCTGTTACCCTACCTAGAGTCCAGTGGCATTATGAGCTCACTATAACATAAACCTTCTGTTTTCAAAAATCCTCCTGCCTCAGCCTCCTGAGTAGCTGGGACTACAGACATGTGCTTTTTTATTTTATTTTATTTTCTTGAGATGGATTCTCACTCTGTCAGCCAGGTTGGAGTGCAGTGGTGCAATTTCGGCTCACTGCAACCTCTGCTTCCTGGGTTCAAGCAATTCTCGTGCCTCGGCTGGCCAATTAGCTGGGATTACAGGTGTGCAAGGCTACACCAAGCCAATTTTTATATTTTTAGTAGAGATGGGGTTTTGCCACGTTGGCCAAGCTGGTATCACCTCAGGTGATACACCTGCCTTGGCCTCCCAAAGTGCTGGAATTATAGGCATGAGCCACCACACCCAGCTATGGCTAATTTTTTGTAGAGATGGAATCTTGCTGTGTTTCCCAGGCTGGTCTTGAAATCTGGCCTCAAGCAATCTTCCAGCCTCGGCCTCCCAAAGTGTTGGGAATACAGGCATGAGCCATCACACCCAGTCCCAAAGTGATTTTAAAAGGGAACATGCCATAAGGTAAATCTTTTTAAATACTTAACTATACTAGAAAAATCTACGAGTTGAGAAATAGGAGGGGGAGGAAATAGAAGCTTCTCAAAAGTTTTAAGGAGGTAGACAGAAGAGACAGAAGAAGCAAGTAAAAACTATTCCAAAGCTTTTGATTTCCTTGTGTAAAAGAGAAGAGTGTGACCTTGATGTGATAAAATGATATGCATTTTGTTTCCAATTAGTAGAACTATCACATGCTTCTAACTAAGAGCAAGAAACATGAAGGCAACCACTAATGGAAATAAACGTCCAAGTTAATAAAAACAAAGAAAGGGAAAATGAAGAAACAAAAATGTCAGATCCATGATAAAGTTATAAAAGCAACAAAAGCAAGAATATCTAGTCACAACATTAAACCAGAACTGAATAATCTATGCCGTTAAAAAACAGTACACCAGAGAGAGATCCAAGACGGCCACGTAGCAGCAGCTCAGGATTGTAGCTCCCAGTGAAAGCGCAGAGAGCGAGTGGATGCTGCAATTGCAGATGGATTTTTGATGCCCACAGACTGGGAGATTCCCAGCGAAGGAGCCACACAGGTTGCCAGCGCGACTCTTTTGGCCGGCGCGGCGCTTCTCGGGGCGGAGTGTACGGGACTGGATGTCCTTTTAGTCAGGCTCGGCCGGTCCCATCCCCACAAGGAGAACAGCAATTGGAAGCGCTGAGGACCGAGAACAAGCACAGCTGACCCTGGAAAGGCCCAGCTCTGTAGGGAAGGGACGCCTCCCGAAGGAAAACGAAAAAACAGAAAAAATTTCATCACCAACAAGCCGGACGTCCACTCAGAGACCCAATCTGAAAGTCGACAATTACAAAGACGACAGGTGGATAAATCCACAAAAATGGGAAGAAACCAGTGCAAAAAGGCTGAGAACACCCGAAATCAGAATGCCTCTCCTCCTACAGGGGATCGCAGCTCCTCATCAGCAAGAGAACAAGGCTTGATGGAGGATGAGTGTGATGAACTCACAGAATCAG
>PVKP010000904.1:79761-167606 GCA_004027715.1 Plecturocebus donacophilus | reverse complement strand
AAAAAAAAAAAAAATGATTTGAGATAGTTTACCCCAAAATATACAGATATGTAACTATCAATCCATTAAAGTAAGAAAAAAAAGACCCATATAACAAAGGAAAAGGAGGAAGAGAAGGTACTATGTAAGAAATCTGGGCTGAGGGAAGTGAATACAAGTGAGCATGATGTGCAGCTCTGAACTCCCTGGTCACCAAGGCAAAAAGGGAAATGAATGGGTTAAATGTATCTTATTGAATAACAAAAGCATTCAACCAGTCTTTTAGGACAGACATTTTTTCTGGCCTTGAGCTAGGAGGCAAATCTGTCACATTATTAAAAAGGGGAGGAGTGGGACATAAAAATGTAACAAAAATTCGTCAAAGAAAATTAGAAATGTTCTAACATGTTTGTTTCTTTATACTATTAATTGAAAACAAAACCCTTCAGAACCCTGTCATTCGGAGAAGGCTTTTAGAAGCAAGCATATTTCCAATGATTTGAAATCATGTGATGGTAAAACTTTAATAAGCTAGAGAAATCAGAGTTAGCAAGGCCCTAGAGTCTCTATCTCTAGGATATGGAATGATTTACACTGGGCTTTGCTTGCGAATTGGAGAGGAGACTAATTCAAGAGATTAACAAGTACTTAGCGAGTAGAAGGTCTCTGTCGTAGACAAAAAAAAAAAAAGTACACGCTCTAGACCCCAGGCACACAGATTGTCTTCCGGGTGAAAAGGTAGAGTCTGATTTACGTTCTTATCCTGGCAGAGGGCACCTTTGGGAGCTGGCTGCAGCCACCGGCTCTTTGCTCCTCTCAAATGCCAACCTGGACCTGAGCAAATTCTGCCAGAGCCCAAAAGCAGATATCAAAAAGAGAAAACAACACAAGTTTCTTACTCTTGGTGTGGGCTTCGGTTCTGAGAAACTTCAGAATCGCTGTCTTGCGGGGCCAGAGAGCCCTTGTATGTGTAAAATACATCTTCCGTTTCCGTGATGTAGGTCATTTCATTTGCAAGGTTATCTGCAGAAGAGTGGCGTGGCTTTCGGATTTCGTGCCGGAGCCGAGGACTTCGCCTGGGTGGGGGAGACATTGAGTATAAAGTGTTCAAGGCAAATTCCACTTAAAAATTTTATTAGAGACCAGTGACCTTTGTGTCCTGACCTTTCTAAGGATGCCTTCCTTGGCTGAGGCTGACATTCAGAGCCGGTTAACTCATGACTGCCCCAGCAGAATGCACCAAGGGTGACACAAATCCCTAACACTCTTGGTCAAGTGGTGGCTCCCAGAACAGTAGCCACAGCTGTATAAACAGGCAGAATTTGATGGGCTTATGCCCTTTGGGAAGTGATGGGTACTGACTTAAGGGTAAGTTACTCTTCCAGGAGGACTCAAGCTCTTAAGACATAAATAGGCCATATGGACTGCTGATCAGAGAATTTTTCTGATTAATTCGAACAATGCAAATAAAAGGCTTAGAACACAAACGACATTTCTCAGCAAAACTCCAATCTTATTTCAATGACATCCCTTCATGTGAATTTCACTTGATCCAAGAGAAAATGTTTGCTTTTTAAAATATATCCCTTATTAAATACATGGCATTAGATGGGCATATAAGCACTGCCCTGTCCTCCAACAGCAGCATAGGCATGTGAACTTGGGCAACGCAGGTCACCTCTCTGGGCCTGGGCTGTACTTACCTGCTCCTGAGAATGAATCCAATGAGGCCGTGTCCTCAGGACATCCAGCGTGGCCCCTGGGCGTCAGCTCCTGCAGCGGGCGATCCCAGGCTGCTGAGCTGCCTAAGTTCTATTTTCCCTCACAGCTTTTCCATCTTCCCTTTCTTTGTTAGCCATTTCTCCTCAGGACTGTTAGGGCCTCCATGATTTGCAATCCCCCTGAGCCTGGATAATCAATAATGCTGTGTCCAAAGCAGAAGTAAAAAGGCTCTTGTGACTCCTCAGGAGAGGACCTATAAATAGCCACAAGAACTCCAGGCCACGAGTGTGGCAACATCTAACCCCGCTGTTCCCCTGGATCCTGGCCTGGGCTCTCTGGGTCCCGGGCATTGCTGCCAATGAGATTTTCAGATACATGAAGCTGCTGTATTATAGCATAAATCTACCTCTTTAGAATGAGGTATCTACATTTTGGAAACCAAGAAGCAAGTCTATTCAGTTATGTCATGATTTCTAACACTAAATACTGTCCCTGTCCCTTCCCTGAGCATTAGGCCCCGAGCGAAGGGTCCTTCCCTTGCAGGCCCAGCACAGCATCTCCTCTGTCTGCCTGTCTCCCAGTTTCTCTTGGGCTTAGCAGATCCTGGCTCGGGTATTTACAGACATGCACTCTTACTCCAGTGTGGAGCTGGGGGTAATGTTTTCTGCTAGATTTTCCCTTCTGGCCCCTGGCCTTTTTGGAGGCAGCCACAAAAACGGTGTGATGTCTTTGGGGACCATTATAATAAGATAACGATAATTCCACCTGATTCTTTTAAAAGCTTACAATGTACTTGCACATTATTATTTCATTTGTGGTAGCTTTTATAATCCTTTTAGAGATGGGGAAACTGAGGCTACAGAGGTAAAGAAACGTATTAATTAACAGAAGGGCCAAAATCGGAGTTTAGGTCTTTCGGCTACAAACCCATAGCCCTTCCCACTTTACCAAACTACCACCTATTGCCTTTTAAGCTGAGTTCGTCCTCTTAAGTCGGTAGGCTACTTCCTGATGTGCATTTGATTCTGCTGCTGAAGGTCATACATCCTTACATCATTTATATCACGTGCCTGCATTAGTTTTCCCCCAAGTTTATGTTGTGGGATATTTACGGAAAACATGAATTAAGTAAAGCTAACCACATTTCTTTATCATGGACCTCTCAGAGTGTTTAATATACTAACATGTGCTGTGATTCCAAAGGAGGGCTTTCAGCAGGCTAGAGTTTCCCAAATTATTTAGATCTAATAAGGTTTTTTTTTTTTTTTTTAAAAGAGCATCTCAGTATTACACAGGATGGAAAACATTTAGTTAGACTTGTGTGTGTACTTCATGAAAACAGTTAATTCTGCCAAGAGCCTAAAATGCAAATGTAAACTCTGTAGGTCATCCAGCTTTAGGAATTTATAAGTTGAGTTTTTATTTTTAAAAGAGATAAAGTGTCTACTGATGGGTAGTACAAAAAAAAAATTAGGACATACCAGTTGGGAGTAATGGGAGGGGAACGAGAAGGCAGACTCTTGGTTTCTAAGTGCTCCACTGATAAGGATCTCCGCATGGCTGGGTTCCACACCATCCCGCCAATCACCTTTTTGCAATATTGGTTATTTACAGACCTGAAAAACCAGATGCAGGTTCACTTTCTACACTGACATGTTCAACAGGAAATAAATTACAGCATGTGTGAAACAGTCCACACATGCTTCTTGTCTGATGGATGGCTGCTTAATGCTAAGGTTATGGGGAGTAGAGGGAGACAGCTCAAAAGCAATTCCTGTCTGTCCTGGAATTTCCTTATGTGATTTCTGCTCTTACAGTGAAAATCCTTTCTTGTCCTCACTACTCAAGCAACGAAACTGCTTCCAGAATATAACCAAACCTAACTAGATTAGAAGAAATTCCAGGATCACACAGAAATAGAGCTCAATTGATTTCAAGGAATTCTTATTTTATTCACACTGGCAGAAGTAAAAATATTAGCCATCTTTTCAGGTGCTCTTCATCATCCTAGCTGGCAGAAGCTGTCACTATAAATTACCAGTAACTCTTTGAGTGAGAATCTGAAAATGCACTTAGAAAGTACAGTTTCAGGCTGGGTGCAGTGGCTTATGCCTGTAATCCCAGCACTTTGGGAGGCTGAGGCGGGTGGATCACTTGAGGTCAGGAGTTCAAGACCAGCCTGGCCAATGTGGCAAAACCCCATCTCTACTAAAAACACACAAAAAATTAGCCAGGTATACTGGCGCATGCCTGTAATTCCAGCTACTTGGGAGGCTGAGGCAGGAGAACCCCTTGAATCTCTGAGGCAGGGGTTGCAGTGAGCCAAGATTGTACCACTTCACTCCAGTCTGGGGAACAGAGTAAGACTCTGTCTTAAAAAGAAAAAAAAAAAGGAAACATTGTTTCATGCTATGTTCTTGAAATGTGCTACCCTGAAGGTTACTTCTGAATTTTATTTATACCTAGAGAATTTAAATCTTAGCTATCTAGACCCCTCAGAAAATGAATTATTTGAGAGAACAGAGCATGAAGCCTAGCTGAAGGGTGATAACTTTGGTTCTGGCATCTCTACATTTTAAACTAGGTTTTGATGTCTTATGAAAACATTCTACATATTTCCTTGTGGCGTGACACCAACCAACCAACAAAAACAAAACAGAACAAAGAACAAACGAACATAAACAATATGAAACGCCCTGTAAGCCCGTCATGTACTAATTCACATTAAGAAATTCTGTTGTCATCCTGATCAAAATGCTCACAACAGCAACACTGGGAGACTCTTTCGTCTGAGGCAGGTCTACATCAGAAATCACACCGCCAGTGATGAAGAGCACAGGATCAAAACAAGGGGAGCAAGCTGCCTGAATCCAGGGTTTAATGTGTCATGGGTTATTAATAGGGACTCTCTGAAAAAAAAAGTGTTCCATTGTCCCATAAACTTGGAAAATAACCGAACAAGTGTCTTTTTATGTGGAACCTTTCAGAAGGCCCAATAAGCAGATGTGCAGCTGTATCTCTAGGGGCTGGGCAAGTCATGTGACCCTTCTAAGCCTCAGTTTCCTCATCTGTAAAATGGAGGTAATGAGACTTGAAATTCATCAGTATGCTGAAGCTGGCACAGGTAGTAAAAGAACTGCTGACTTGTCTTCCCAAGCCATCTTCCAAACCCAAATGATCCCCTGTGTCAGATTAAAGATGGCTGAAAGTTCTTTAAGTCTTGCATCTGGGTTGGCTTGTGACTGCTTTCATCAACAGAATCACTGTGCCAGTGCCAGGTCTCACCCTTAAGAAGTCTGAATGGTTCTGTCTTAGGCTCCTGGAACCCTGACTGTCCATCTAAGAAATTCAACTACCCTCCTGGAGCATTGAGATGGGCAGGCTAAGGAGTCCGGGTGAGTCCAGCCTTCCAGCCATTCCATCAAGACACCAGGTATGCAAGAGAACTTGTCTTGGCTCCTCTGGCCACATTCACTGAGAAATCCCCCTCTATATCACACAGAGCAGAAGAGGCATCTGGCCAAGCCCTTCCGGGATTCCTGATTCACAAAATCATAACATATAACAGAATGGGTGTTGCTTTCAGTCACTAAAATAGGGGTATTTTTTTTTACATCACAACGGATGACCAGAACCCAGCCCTGCTGGCATTGGATGCATACAGATGACAGAGTTTTGCAGATGAAGAAATTGAAGCAACAAATTAAAGCTCAGGTGACAGTGAAAGGATTTGAACCCAGGCAGCTCTGCAACAGAGGGCATGCTTTCAATTGCCTCCTCATTCCCTCTCTCATCCGGCCTGAGGATCAGGTCCAATCTAAGTCAATGATATATTCCAATAAGTTATTTCCATGGCTTGTTCAACAGTAGAGCTACTGAATGTATAAATATACTAGACAGTATTATAAGAGTTAAAAACTTAAAAAATATATTTGCTCTTGGTTCATCAGAAGCTGAGAGAGAGCATTTAGCACCATAAATAGTATCACTGATACTAACAGAAATTAGCTACTTATTCAGTCTACAAGTTCCCTAATGATTATCAATTTATTAGGAAAGTAACTTGAACAGTCTGATGCAGTTCCACATATCAGATAATGGCTCACACATGAGTCTCATTTTGTTAGTAATAGCCACATCAACAACAAATCACAAAAACAATTTTAAAAAACCAACAAATGATTTAGAAATTATGGCTGGGCACAGAGGCTGATGCCTATAATCCCAGCACTTTGGGAGTCGAGGTGGCTGGATCACCTGAGGTCAGAAGCTTGAGATCAGCCTGCTCAACGTGGTGAAACCCTCTCTCTACTAAAAATGCAAAAATTAGCTGGGTGTGGTGGTAGGCACCTGTAATCCCAGCTATTCCGGAGGCTGAGGTAGGAGAATTGCTTTGACCCAGGCGACAGAGGTTGCAGTGAGCCGAGACTGTGCCACTGCACTCAAACCTGGGTGACAAAGTGAGACTCTGTCTCAAATAAAAAGAAGAAATTCTAAGAATAGGCTGGGCATGGTGGCTCACACCTGTAATCCCAGCACTTTGGGAGGCTGAGGTGGGCAGATCACCTGAGGTCAGGAGTTTGAGACCAGCCTGGCCAACGTGGTGAAACCCTCTCTCTACTAAAAATACAAAAATTAGCCAGGTGTGGTGGTGCGTTCCTATAATCCAAGCTACTTGGGAAACTGAGGCAGGAGAATTGCTTGAACCCAGGAGGCGGAGGTTGTGGGGAGCCAAGATGGCCCCACTGCACTCCAGCCTGGATGACAGAGCAAGACTCCATCTCAAAAAAAAAAAATAAAAAGAAAAAAGAAATTATAAGAATAAACTGCCAGGCGAGATGGCGCATGCCTGTAGTCCCAGTACTTTGGGAGGCTGAGGCAGGAGAATCGCTTGAACCTGGGAGGTGGAGGTTGTGGTGAGCCAAGATTGTGCAACTGCATGCCAGCCTGGGCAACAAGAGTGAAACTCTCTCTCAAGGAAAAAAAAAAAAAAAAAAAAGGGATAAATTGACAATTTATGCTATCTCTTATACTTAGAAGGTAGTCTAAGAACAAAGAAATAAAAACATAAACTACATGGTTATTTCATTTAGAGAATAAATAAATTTATCTAAATTAGAATTTAAAAATGTACATATATATTACATATATAAATTTACATCCATTTCTTTTACTGTACTAGTTATTTTATTTAGAGAATAAATTTTTATCTAAATTAGAATTTAAAAATTTATATATATTTATATAAAAAAATATAATTTTACATTCATTTCTTTTCCTGTACTAGTCATTAAATATTTTGAATATCATTCCTGTGGATAAAAGTACCTATCTCATACGAGAGTTATAAGAGTCAAATATAATTATGTGCCAGCACCAAGTAAATGCTCAGTAACTATCAACTGTGATTACACTATTATTCTGTAATTATTATAGGCAATATATCCCCAAAGTCACTTGACTCTGGAAATCTTTTTCTATTCCTTCATTCATTTTTACAGAACATCTTATGGAATTCATGTTCTGTGGGAGAGGCTGGCACAGTGGCATCAGGCTGGGATAGCCCAATATGCTGGCACCAGGAGACACACACAGCCATTGCTCCACTTCCTTTATTATGTCACGGGGCAGGGTGCGGCTGCAATTCTGGCTATTTGGGAGCACTGAATTCAGCACAGTTGAGGGGAAAGAAACAAACATTGGGAACACGAAATGTGTCTTAGACACTGTTGCCCCCAGGAGACTTTTAGTCATGGTTCAGAGATCCAATGCCTGGGGCCCCTGGACTGTGGGTTCCCTTCTCTGCCCAACAATGTCCTCTGCTCACTGATGACCAGGATGCGTTTACATCTCAGCCTAGTGTGGATAGAGTTTTTATAGCACACTCACTTTTTGGTGTTCCTAGAGCCCATAGTCCAGTACTGAGACAGAACATTCTTTTCCTGAGGTAGTAGCTTCTTTGCCTGAAAGAACGTATGGTGCTCAACACAGGATTTCCACAAGTTTTTGCAAGATCGGTAATTCAGCATGTTGAAGGCCACGATATGTTCCCTGGATTCAGCCTGGGAGGAAAAACAGTCAAGATTTCACTCATACAGAAATAGGAGCAAGGACTTGCAAGCATTTAGCCCATATTGGTGAAATGAGGTAAGATGCAACAAACAGCAGAAAACTGGTTTCAAAATGACTTGGCCACAAATCAGTGTTACCGGAATATTCAAGAGCACGACTTGTTAACCGTCTTTATGACCATGGTAATAGAGATGACCAGAATCTATTCTTTATTATCATCTGTGGTCCTTCACAAATGCTTTGATTTCAAATCTGTTTACATTTCTAGGTTGGATATATTTGGAGCAACCAGATAAAAACCGTCTGATATATTTCTTTTAAATTTTAGCTCTGGGAACATCTCTCTCCTGAAGAAATACTCTTTCATCTAACAGACAACAGCAAGTTTATAACCTTTGGGTTTTTCTCTACTTGCTTTCCACAAAGCACAGAGTTGAATCCAGTGCTCATATATAATAATCGTTTTAATCATTTGCTTTGCCTGCATTCTGCATGAGTTTAGGTTTTCTGTTTTCACATTAAATTGCCATGTTATGTATTTTTGTACCATCTTGCATCTTGTACTGAGTGGTCAGGAGATCCATATTCCAGTCCTAGCTGCTCTGAGCTTTTGTGTCCTTATTTCTAAGAGTTCCCTGCTCTGTGAGGCCATTTTAAGCACACATTAACTTTGAAAAACTGGGAAATGGACACAGTGACAGTAAGTGAAGATCATGCAGCATAAAAAGATGGAGCATAGTGTTGTGGAAAGAGCTGGTGTCTCAGATTCGTAATGATCTGGTTCAAATTCCAGCTTCCCTGACTCACTAGCTGTGGAAGCCTCAGTTTCCTCATCTCTGAGTTCTACTTCTCTGTATGGATGAGCAAACGGAGTTATCACAGTGCTATGGACTTTGCTTATGAGATACATACACCTACCAAGCCATCATGCAGTTTCAACACATCATGGTGGGGAGGTGACCTTGATGACATTCACTGCTACTTTGCGGTGAGCTCTTTGCCAGGCACTTTGACCAATGCTCTTTTATTTAATCTTCACAATTCCCTAAGAAGTGGGCATTATAGCATTTTTGGAAACAAGGCAACCTGGGCTAGGGGAAGTTACGTAACCTGTCTAGCTGGTAAGTGGAAGAGCCAGGATCTGAAACTACTGCCTCTGACTCCAAAGCAAGTTAATCCTCCCACCAGCCAAGCAGAATTATACAGACAATCACTGGATCCTCTAGACTCTGGCTCCACAGTGGCATGCTCTTTCTTCCCTGTTGAGCACATGGCAAACTGCCTTCAACCCTTAAAGAACTAAAAGCTAAACTAACTTAAAAACACAAGAACCTGGGCAAAGTGGTGCATGTTTCCAGTCCCAGTTACTTGGGAGGCTGAGGCAGGAGGATCCTTTGAACCCAGTTTGGGCAACATAGTGAGACCCTCTCTCTCCACACACACACATACACACACACATACACACACACACACACACACACACAAAACAAAGCAAGCACAGACATAACTACTCACCTGTTTCTGTCGCTGATGTATAAAGAACTTTTTCCTTTTGAAAGAAATTTTGAGAATGTTCACCCTTCAAAAAATAAAACAAAACACAAACAAAGCACATCAGGGATCGGCCAGGTTGAAGCTGATGCCTCTCAATGCATATCCTTTATTCCATGATCTCAATGACTGGGGGCTCTCGGCTGCCTAGAGTTTAATTCTCTGTAGAAATGATGGCAGCCCCATTGCCACGGGCTAACACCAAGTAGCTGACTGAAGCTGAGCACCGCATAAGGGCCACTGGATTATGATGTAGCTTTTAAATAATGAGAAACATGGGCCATGCGCTCTCTTTGCTATAAGCTGCTTTTGTGGCACTGCAGCTCTGCGTGAGCTGGTATATACATGGGGAAGACAGCTGAGAGCAGCATGGAGCAACTGAAAGAGGAGAGACCTGGCCCGAACCCCAGCTCCATTACTTAACAGCCACGTGTCAAGTAGCCTACTTATCATTTGCAAGATAACAGAATTCAGTCACCATTAACTCAGCATTTTTTATACACTAGTCTGCTACTAAGAGCTTTATAAACATGCCCTCAATGAAGTCCTGCAACAATCCTGAAAAGTACATGCTGTTATATCCAGTTTTCAGATGAGGAAACTGAGTCTCAAAGACATCACCAAAGTGCTCAAGATCGTTCAACTAGAAATTCCTGGAGCCAGGACCTGCACCCTGGTCTCAGCTGACTCTGAGGGCTGCGCTCCTAAGCTCTCCACTATGAAGTCTTCCCAACAATGGAGAAAACACTGCCCTTCTCAGAGAGCTGCCTTGTGAAGATTCAAGCAGATTAGGAATGTCAAGTCCCTACCTTGACACACAGTGCACCTGCAATGCCTGTTCCTTTAATTAAAAACATAACTTAAAAAATACATTTACAGTTGACCCTTGATCAACAAAGGTTTGAACTATGTGGGGTCTACTATGTGGGGGATTTTTTTCAACCAAACATGGATGGAAAACACAGCATCTGCAGGATGCGAAACCTGCATATACGAAGGGCTGGCTTTTCATATACACGAGTTCTGCAGAGCCAAGGGTGTGACAGGTCTGTGTAGATTTTGGAAACTACAAGTGGTCTTGGAACCAAACCCCCATGTACACCAAGGGTCGACTTTCATTCATCTATGCAAAATTTCTGTAATCCATACAAAGGGCACATATTTCCCTGCTGGCATCTTTACTTCTGAGATACTTTGGGGAAATGAAGGCATTTTACTATTCTCTAGGATCATATGAAGACCTTGGTAGAGCATTCTAGAATGTAGAGGCTGCGTAGGTTACATGAAAGCTGAGCTACTTATGGGCCATTTCCCCAGCTGGAACAGCAATATACCTCTATTACATATTAAATATTATCTAATGCACATCTATTTTCAACAATCTGTTGGTAGATGTAACTGTGAAGTAAATTTTTTTGGGTGACTGCAGGTTAATAGTCTAAGGATGAGAAGGGTGTTTGGGCTCACCCCTTTTGGAGATACTCTTTCTAGTGTGTGTTACTGCTCTGACATCTCCCTCAAGTCTGGGAAGTGTCCTCACCATTCTCCTGTGCCAATTGGCAGATGCAAAAATTCCCGTTCTGCAGAACAAGTCAGGAGAACGAACTCCCCTTTTGAGTTCTTCTTTTTCTGGAGGGGATGGAGTCTCGCTCGGTCACCCAGACTGGAGTGCAATGGCACAATTCCGGTTCACTGCAACCTACACCTCCGGGGTTCAAGCGATTCTCCTGCCTCAGCTTCCTGTGTAGCTGGGACTACAGGCACCCACCACCTTGGCCTGCTAGGTCTTTTGTATTTTAGTAGAGATGGTGTTTCGCCATGTTGGCCAGGCTGGTCTTGAACTCCTGACCTTAGATGATCCTCCTGCCTCAGCCTCCTAAAGTACTGGGATTACAGGTGTGAGCCACCACACTGGCTGAGTTCTTACCTTGCCTTGTTTGGCCCATGGCAATCTGTGGACTTCTTACTTCTCCTACCCCTGGCTTCATATACAGGGGTAGGAGGGCCTGGCAGGCCTCCTATGGTTCCAGCTCCGCATGCCTTTCCCATTCTGACCCCAATTTCTCCAATTGACAGCTCTCTTCCTGAGCTAATCTGTTATGCACAGACATGAACTCTGTTGTTTCCAGGCTTGGGACCTCATGGGGGCTCCCTATTGCCCTTCATTTATTTATTCATAAGAAAAAAAACGCACTGAGAGCCTAAGATGTACAAAGTCCTATGCCAGGCTTACAATCCAGTGAGGGAGACAGGTACCACATAAAGAACGATGGATGTAAGTAAATCACTGTAACTGTAAGCACTGCATGCAGGAAAGCCTAGAGTTTCATAAGAGCACTAAGAACTGAGCCTATAGGCTCCTATGGCCTGTGAGGCCCTCCATGATCAGGTCCCTCTCCTGCAGCTCCCCACGCCCACAGCCAGCTCCAGCCTGACCTGCCCCACTCCTTCTGACTCACTAGCTGGGTTCTCTCTCATCTCTGGACCTACACACCCTGCCCCTTCTCTCTAGAACCTTCCTTAGGCCAAAGCTCAGCTGATGTTCAGATCCTAGTGCCTTCTCCTGTAGGCTCAGGGCCTTTCTCATGTTCTGCCCCTCCTGGGCACTTGCCCATGCACCTCCCTTGTCACCCTGGGAGTCTCTGAGGTTTGCACTGGAGGCAGGAGCCAGCTTGATGTTGAAGGGTGAGGGAGGCTTCGGTAGGTCTGTGGGTGAGCCCTGGGGTTGAAGAGTCCCTGCAGGCTCTACCGAAGAGGTTTCTGTTCACAAACCTGCTTCTCCTGATCAAGACCCCACTTATCTCCTGCAGTGATCTTGTGGGACCCACAGCTTCTTGACAATGTGAGAGTCCAGCCCTTGTCTGTGGGCCCTTAGGAAGTTTGGCCACAGTTAAGCTGGACCCAGGGGGCTTTAGGCCTGTGGCACCTGGAGGAAGCCCCCAGCATCTGGAGGGGCTGGGTGTGGAAAAATGAGCCCCGTGCCCATTTGCCCTCTGCTTAGCCTGATCTTAGTCCTGAGTGGGCCAGAGAGTTGCCCGGGCAGAGCCTGCGAAGCAAGCGGGGGTTTCCTGCTTCCTCTGAGGGGCTTCTAACAGAGACGAGGTGAAAGAAAGATGGAGAGAAGACCCTGCTATCTGCGACACTGATTTTAGTGTCAAATTGAACAGGGCTGTCACATTTTTTGGTTTTGGAAAATAGATATATTGAAACTTAACTGAACAGCATCTGTAAGTATGTATCCTACTTATGCGTTTTCCTACAAATATCATTTTTAGTGTTGAAACAAAAGTATAGGCTCTGGAGCTAGACTCTGATGTGAGTTTTAACTACTCTTGATTATTAGCTGTGTGACCCTGCACAGATTCTTACTTAACTTTTTGTACCTCTGTTTCCACCTCTGTAAAACTGGGGATAATAACCTATATAGTGCCTACTTTGAGTTTAATGGGGATAAATAAAAGAAAATACACAGTAACAGGACTTGGACACAGTAAGGATGCAATAATAATTACAGCTATTAAAAACAATAATTTTGTTATATATATAATTATATATTTATATGTAATATGTAATTATTCTATTATTAAATGTAATGAGTATATTATATAATAATAGAATATATTATTAACTCATTGTCAATTTCATATATATTATTATGTAATACTCCATAATTTTAAGTTACTTACAGGTTTTTTTCTCATTATAAATAATGCTGTGATGAACATCTTTGGGTTTTAGGTAATGAAATTCTATGTTAAGTTGGGAAGCAAATTTAGATGTCAAAGGTCAAACTCTGTGTGGCACACACCTGGCATCAAATCTTCTCTTATCCCCATTCCCTAACTTCCTTCCTTGCTGCCACTGTGTTGCCAAAACTCCATGTTTTTTCCCCGTTTGTCCTTTTCCATATGCATCTCCTGCCGTCTGCGGCACTCACTTTCCTCTACCTTCCTGGCAATGTGTGCTACCCCCATTCTGTGCACGATCACGTTATCATTATGTAGATGGTATTATGTTGGTGGTGTTTACCCTAAGAAAGCTCCCTGGTGCCTGGCACATTAAACTCAAAACTTCTCTTCAAAATTTAGTTCCACTCATGGGTAACGTGGGACAGACTGGCCTACAGGTCTCTTCCCACCAGGCCCGTGAGCTCAGAGGGCAAGCGCTCAGTTGCACATGTCTTTAGGTCCCTTTAGAGTTTAGAACAGAGCTGGACATTTGGTAAAGTTTCAATTAATAACCGAGTAACAGAACTGAAACTATGGTTCCTGCCCAGAGAAAGCTCTTCTTTGAATTCTGACCAATGCACTGCCCAGGAAAAATTCCTTAATGCCAAGGCCTGCCTGGTGTCATTTTATCTACCAGGTTTCCAGAGTCTCCCAAACCACAGGGTGAGCTGAGGGAGGGAAATGCTAATGAGAACCAAATTCTAATTTTCCCAAGTACTAAATCTGGATCAAGTTAGAGGTCAGAGGTTAAAACTTGGGGGGAAAATCTCTATCCCTTCTTTAGAAATAAACGTTTAGAATGGGAGGTAACACTACTTTTGTTCGGCATATTTTTAAAGCATGATTCAGAAAATAATTAGAACTGTTTGCACTTACCAAGGATAGAAACTTGTGCAAATGTATTTTCGGTACACAGCAATGCCCGCGGAAGCAATTCCAATCATCAGGTCTAAATTGTGCAGATCCTGTAAAAAGGAAGAGCTCAGATCCACAGCGTGTTACAGTCAAGCTTATGCCCTCTGGTGACTTTAAAGCACCCTCGCTGTTATAACAGTAATATGTATAGCCTCCAAAGGGGAAAATGTTACTGAAAACAGGCAAAAAGCCCCACTTAATAGATACTTAAGACCCAAGTACTAAGTACCAAATTCTTCTAAAGTGAACACAGCCTGTCAAGCAACATGTGGGTGTCACTAGTCTAGAACGTTACCAAATAAGCCCACTCATTCCATGGAATCATTTAAATGAATACTCAAGCTTTAAATTTTCAACAATCAGCACTAAATCAGAAAGGCCTCACCCCTTTGCAAAGCTTTTTACAAATCTCAATTTCTGTCACTGTAAACGCTTTAGCTATTATGAAATGAAAATGTATTTAAGTGTAGAACTGCTGACTCTAAATCTACTTAAGAAATGTTGGCTGGGTAAGGTGGCTCACGCCTATAATCTCAGCACTTTACGAGGCCAAGGAGGGTGGATCCCATGAGCCAAGGAGTTTGAGACCAACCTGGGCAACATGGCGAAATCCTGTTTCTACAAAAAAGTACAAAAAATTAGCTGGGTGTGGTAGCACACGCCTGTAATCCCAGCTACTCAGGAGGCAGAGGTGGGAGGACTGCTTCAGCCTGAAAAGTGGAGGCTGCAGTGAGCTGTGATTGTGCTACCATGCTCCAGCCTAGGCAACAGAGGGAGACCCTGTTTAAAATAAAAAAAGGTTGCTTCTAAATCCAATGCATCCAACATTTATATGAGCCTAAGTGCTGGGCATTGCTGTGGACAATGAGGATACAGAAGACACAGCCACTACAATCTGTTTTAAATCTGTTTGAGATCAAGGTGAGTACAAATAAAATTTAAAAATAAAACAGTTCCTCCTCTTGAGTCATTTAACCTTTCTGTTTTCACAATCAGAAATTTGGTTTATATTTGTTTGGTTTTCCTCTGAGAGACAGGGTCTTGCTTCGATGCCCAGGCTGGAGTGCAGTGGTGCAAACATGGCTCACTGCAGCCTCAACCTCCTGGGCTCAAGTGATCCTACTGCTTCAGCTTCCCACGTAGCTGGGACTATAGGCATGTGCCACCATGCCCAGCTAATTTTTTTTGTAGAGGTAGGGTCACACTATGTTGCCTAGGCCGGTCTTGAATTCCTGGGCTTGAGGAATCCTCCTGCCTTGACCTCCCAAAATGCTGGGATTAAAAGTGTGAGCCACTGTGCCTGGCTCAGATACAAGTAATTATAAAGAAGGGGCACGGTTTGCGTCAGTTACAACTGAGTGTGAAACTTCAGTCTGGCACCTACTCTGTATAATTTTGGGATCCTGAGACTCGGTTTTTCTTCTTGTACAATAAAGATGATAGAACCCACCTCAAAGGGTTTTTATCAGGCTGAGATGAAAGAAGATAAAAACCTAGAAGGAGGCTTAGCCTATGGAGTTAGTAGAAGAGAGAGGCATGTGAAAGGCGTAAGAAACGTCCATTTCCCGTTTGCTGTGGGGCAAATCATTTGTGAACCGCAAAGTGAACATGGAGTTAGAGAAACGGACAAACAAAAACAGTGCTGATATGGTGGAAAGTCCAGAAAGTCTTCACTATGTGTACCCAACAAAAATCACACCCTTACAACAAAACTGAATTTGCTTGATGAAGGGTCGAAGTGCATTTAAATGTGATACTCAAGGTCATAATAGAGGGAGTATAAAGCAAGTGTGACAGAACAAATTAGCAAAGGAAATAAAAACTGAGTGAACAAGGAAATAAATGAATGGTTTGGGAGAGCCAAAGAACAGGTCTCAAATCTCCTAATCCAGTGGTCTTTCAATATGCACCTCGACCCTTGCAGCACAGTTACTGCTCACTAAATTCCCAGGCCCAACCCCCATTTACCAGCTCCCCTTGCAGAAGGCAGAGCTCGGTGACTAGCTCTGCCCCCTGTGCTCTGAGCAGGAGGAATGTATGTCTCTTCGGGGCTGAAGCATTTACAAGCTGGTGTGTAACCCTGCAGCTTCCTGTTCCCTTGTGACAAACATGGAGGCCACATGGGAAGATGGCCATAACACGGAAGCAGCCTCGACTGCTGAGTTATTGCAGTGGCTGGGGGACTGCCCTAGAAGACTCTTGGACTCAATGTAAACGGTGAATTACTGAAAGATAAACCTTGTGATATGAAGCTATGGAGATTCAAGGGTTGTTAGTTCATGTAGGTTAGCCTAGTATGACCAAACCCCTCCGGTAGCTTGGGTGTCTTAGCCAGGCAGGTATCATCTGGCCTCAGGGCCCTTGAGGGTCATTTCACTGACAGTGCTTGGGGCAGGAGAGCATAGCTCAACTCAGGCAGATATAAAGTCTTGCTTCACCACATTAAAGTTCTCCAAAACATTCTATCTAAGATAAAGTATTATTTGCAAATGAAATAAAAATGAACAGTCAAGTCCCAAAGCTGTTATTTTGCAAGATCTAATACCTTTTTCCTTCCTTATTACCTATATCACAACTTGCCTACCTCACAGGACTGTAAAGGGACTGAAGTGAAACCAATAAATGAAAGTGTTTCTAAAACTATGAAAATACATAGGTTTAAAATTTGAGCATTTACTCAATCTCTATGAGCCTCAGTTTCCTCATCTATAAAACAGGGATAACTAGAATGTTGATTCCACAAGGTATCTATAATCCCAAGATGAGACCTTATAGTCTCATATGAAAGCATCTGGATAAAGGCTAGTAAATAGTAGATACTCAATTAATATTTGCTTCCTTTTGGATATGATGAGGGCCAATCACAGGGAGAAAACGTATGTCACTGCTGAAAGGTCAGATACTAATTAGACAATGCAGGGTCATGTGCTGAAGCTACAACTTGTGTGCTGTGTGACCTTGGTTAAGTCCCAGAGTATCAGTTTCTCCATATGTAAAATGGGGTTAATGATAATATACAGAACTCGCAGTACCACAGCAGGAAATAATACACTGGTGCATAGAAATTGCTCGGCAGATGACGGATGTTAGTAAATCCGATTAAAATAGCCACGACTAGTTTAAAGTATTTATTGATTTTCACAATCAAACTACCGTAATCCTTTAAAAACTATCATATTTGAGTAACTAGCTCTAATTTGAGCAGCACTTGAGATTAAGCAGTTGAAATCTTTGTTCCTTAAACAGTCACCTGAAAAATAAATTTAAACCTATTTTTTTGTCTTTTAAAACTGTAATATAAAATGGTCTTACAAAAATTACCAGTTTCTAGTCCCCTGAACCCTCAAAAGGAAAAAGTCTTCAAGTATAAAAGCAAGCATTAAAAAAAACAACTGGACAACTGACAAAGAATTCAGCATGACTTAATAAACCTTCCAAGTACCTTTTAAAAAGTCCTGTAATAATGAAAAAGAAATAGTTTCATCAAAGAAGTTTTCAAACTCTCAGAGATTAAAATAAAATATAACGTCTGATCCAAGAATGACAAGGATACATACCCTACCACCGTGCAGTTCTACTCCATAGAAGTCAAGGGTCCGCGCTATGTTGATATAGCAGGATTCTGCTTCTGATTGCTTTAGCCCACTACAGAAAAGACAAAAAGCAGGGTTCATCGAATAAACAGAGAACATTAATTCCAATTTTAAAAAATCTGGAACATTTGATACCATTTCTGTAAGGTTATGAAATGCCTTATGTTATCAATCTTAAACAATCTAACGCTAAGTTCTACTAAACCAAGTTTTTCTTCTTATCCATTGAATGTGACTCCCTCTAACCTTCTTGTTTTTACATTAAATAATACTTCCCCTTTAGTGAGCTTTCAGTATTCAGATGAAGAAGACTGTTACCTTTAGAATCTCTGCTCTAATTATTCCAAGTTGCTAATTAGTAGGGAATCTTTAGGTCTCTCTGCTTTTATCTCTTCTTTCAGCAGTGGCCTCAAACTTTCAAACACCACTGGCCTGGTGCTATTTTAGGACATTGACTTCTGCCCCGGGAATAATTCTGGGAGAGAGGTTTGGCAGTACCTTCTTAGAAAGGACACTCGGTTGCCTGGCCTTTGTTTTTATGGCTTTCCCAAGAAGAGAGCAGTCCCTTGAGAGCCGGCCTTCTTGGTCAGGGTGGCCCTGATTTGACCTGGACTGAACAGCTGCTTCTGTAGCTTTAAGTGAAATAATGGGAATAGGAGCCGGAATTGGGCATATATGCTGGAGCTGAGGCTCACAATAAATATGCAGAGGCAACTGCGGAAGGCTGGTGCTCCCCACTTGGACATAGGGCACTTTTCATAAACTCAACTCAGGAAACTGGTCAGCATTTTACATCCATCTATCTGTCTGTTTAATAAGACCTGAAGGAACAGCTTTTTTTTATTAAATGTGGTAAACTGCTAAGAGGTTTACCTGGGTACAGTCCATTGGTGGGGCAATCAGATTTCAAAATGGGCATTTCCTACAGGAATGTATTGATTTCAATAACATCTTGAAAAGGACACAGCAGCCTCACCCTAAACTCTTACTGGATTTTACGCTTTACAGAAATGCTAGTTATGCCAAATATATCTGCCACCATACCAGCTCAAAGGTTCAAAAACCCCCGACATCTTGAAAGAAGATTCATGCACAAAAGAAAGAGGTTGCATCAAACACAAAGGGATATGATGTCTGAAAATACCCGACCCAAGTTCCCAAAGTAGGCCACCCCAGCCCGCCTCACCTGTGCTGCTCATGCAGAGATTCGACTTTTGTTAAAAAGTCATCATTCTGATCGGGTATAAACTGACTATCAGAAAGATAGCCTGGATGATGTATGGAAGAATTATAGTCTCCAAAATGAGCTATCAAGTCAGAATAAGGGGAAAATCATAATTAGTTTTGCTTATTTAATATGGTCTGTATTTACAAGCATCTACAGCATCACCAGAATAACATTAATCGAAAATGCTCTTTGGTAAGCTCTGCAGCACACAAACTGAAGCTTTGTGCTAGCTGCAGATTCCACCCTTATTTGAGCCTTCACTGTGTGCTAAGATACTATCACACATGATCCAACCAAATTCTCATTCTCCCCAAGGACATAGAGGGAGAAAGCTGGGAGATGGTGTTTGAACCCAGGCCCTGTTCTAATCCCATACCTCTTCCATACACTGTGGTCAGCACAGCAGTTTGCACTCATGCCCCTGGATAACGAGAACCCACTGGGAAAAAAGCCACGATCCATATGCCATGTATGGTGCAGGCTTTCTCTACCAAATCCCAAGGTTACAGTAACACTGAATCAATCTGTTCTAAAAACTGGGTGTAGGCAGAAGGGAGGCCACGCTGACCTGACCACTCTCTGCATCCTGACCCATCCCCTAGGATTCAGGGAGGTATGGAAGAAAGGGGACCAGGACATGCTCAGAGGCCACAAGGACAAGGGGTAGGTGGGAGTAGAGCTAAAGAGTCAGGGCTCGGGCAACAGCAAAGTTCCTAGGGAGAAAGACACATTCTAAGGGGAGTCAGAAAATATAAAGAGAGATTCTGGGGCTATCAGGGGAATCACATTAGGGACCTGCAGCTGCAGAGGGAAGAGGAAATGTGACCTCCAGACTAGCCCCTGGGCCAAATGGTACTGCTCCCTTGCGACCCTCGACTGTTGTCTGCCAACATGAACTGAATTGCTGATGCCTATGAAGTGATGGGCATTTCTGAGAGTTGTGCAGTGGTCAACCTGTGCAAGTGTCCATGAGTACCCCAAGGACTCAAATCATTTGGGTGTTTGCACCATTGAGGAAACTGGGAAAAAGGATGGCACCAGGTGAAGAGCCAAGGACCAGGCTTATGGGACCTGAGGACAACCACTTCCCTTCTCTACAAAGCTTTCCCATTTGTCTAAAAACAGAAGTAAGAAGATAACCTCTAGCTCTGATGGAGCAACTGATCTCGTATTCCATTTTCTTGACAAAACAGAAAAAGCTTCTACTTCATCTTTAAAAAAATATATTAGCCCTTATCTTTCCAAATATTTTACTGAATTTCTTCCTGCAGCTGGCTGCAATGCCAGGAGGCTCCTGCGGACTCTCAATTCAACACCAAAGGTTTCCAAATCAAGTAACTCCTTCTCTGTTACAAGGACAGAGTATGGGAAAGATACAGTGATACTTTGTGGCCAATCTCAAAAGGGGAGTGGGTGAGCCAGGTGGCTGCTTGGGTGAATTTCTCCACAAAGTTGAAAGGGCAATGCGGCCGGGCACAATAGCTCATGCCTGTAATCCCAACTCTGGGAGGCCAAAGTGGGTGGATCACCTGAGGTCAGGGGTTTGAGACCAGCCTAGTCAATGTGGTAAAACCTAGTCTCTACTATAAATACTAATTAGCCGGACGTGGTGGCGCACGCCTGTAATCCCAGTTACTTGGAGGTGGAGGCATGAGAATCGCTTTAACTCAGAAGGCGGAGGTTGCAGTGAACCAAGATCGTGCCACTGTACTCCACCCTGGGCAACAGAGCCAGGCTCCATCTCAAAATGGAAAAAAACAAAACAAAAAAACCCAGCAGATGCAAAGGTCATGTCTCACTCAGCCTTGCTCACCTAACTGCCCTCACACCACAGGGCTGCTCTTTGAGATCCGCACCATAATGAACGAATCTGTTTCCTTCCTACACTGTGCCTTGAGTGCTGGGAGTGGGTCTGACTCACCTTTAGGGCCCAGCACCAGGCATGGCACACAGTAGGTGCTCAGAACTGATCTGTGCAGAGGCTGATGCAAAGTTCAATTCCGGAAGGGGAAAAGGGCAGAGAGCCAAGTGACCAATGTATGCAGACTTGGTCTAGGTTGGACCACAGGGTGTTAAGGCCAGCCAAATGTGGCCAAGTTGTGGAAAGAAACGTCAAGGCTATATAGCTGGTGAGTCTGTGCAGAGCTAAATATACAATAGTGCATTCACAGGAAATCATTTAGATGCCCTGACACAGCATGCCCAATGAGGAAAGTGCTAGAAAGCATTAGAATCACCTTCTTCAAACCCCTCATGTTAAGAGGGAAGAAACTGAGGTCTGGAAAGTAAAAGAAACTAACCCTTAGGACAAGGTCACGATCAGAACCCAGGTGACCTGAGCCCCAGTTAGTGCTCCTACCACCCAGCCAGCCTGCCTGCCAGGCCTGTGAGCCGCTGCTGGCCATTTGATGACAGCAGGCATGTCCCCAGAGGCCAACCAAATGCTGTAAGTGACTTTCCTGAGCCTCAAAGTGGAGTCCTATGAACTTCTACTCTGTTGGTTTCATTAGCTCATGGAGATCCTCCTGGATCCCAATAAGGTTATCCATCATACTAGTTAACAGTTCCAACCCTGGTGTCATTCTGCAAACAAACAGCAAGGTTCTCTCTTTAGTCAAGTTGCTGACAAATGTTCTGAACTTCAAATACAACCAGTGGGCCTCCTTTGTTGGGTGGTTTTCACTTTAAATCTTAAGCGGCTACTCTGTGCAAAGCACGGTGCCAACCACTAGGGGGAAACAAAGTTAAACAGTGATAAACATCTGCAAAACACTGGGCGGTTTCACACTGATTTCAATGACATCATCCCACATGATACCCATGAGAACCCTGTGATATAGGCAATGCTTCTAATCCCCACTAAACAGATAAGGAAATAGATCCAGAGGGGCCTGCCACTGTTGCTCAGCTACTAATCTGGAAGCTAGACTCTGATCACAGTCCCAGAGTTCTCTTACTTACTTGCTATACTATACGTTCTAAACTCCTAAGTAATCCAGTTCCTATTTGTGAGGAAGAAACACATGCAAAAGCTAATTGTAGCAAACAGAAATGGAAGTGCTTATTGGGAAATACCTTGTCTTTTAAGTTCCATGCTTTCTTCTGGTTGATATTATTTTATGTGTTACAGCAAAGAGAGGGTATATATCCCAGGTTCCAATGTACAGCACTTCAAGCTGTCCAGTTGTTGTACTGGGAAAATCTTTTACCTGCTATTCATTCAGCTCCAACCAGATCTTACAGGTGGTTCTCAGGGTTCATTCCTAGGACGTTTTCCCAGATGCTCTCCCCTCTCCCCAAGCAGGATGAAGTGCATTCCTGGTGGCCATGTTCACTGCTAGTATCATCCTTATCTGCCTCCCTATAGGCTGCAGACTCTTTGGGGAGAGCAGTGTGTCTTATCCACCTGGGCACCCTGAGGCTGGTGCAGACCTCTATGTGGCAGAGGTCCACAGAACATTCTGGAATGAACATATATTTCCAAAAAGCATACTTTATTCTTTGAGCTTCAAAAAGCCTTGATAGGCCATTAACAATTTTCCACCATTGTGTATTTTCAGGTACTTTACCAGCAGATCACTTTTTTTTTGTTTTTTTGTTTAAGAGATGGGATTGCTCTGTTGCCCAGGCTGGCGTGCAGTGGCACAATCATGGCTCACGGCAGCCTCTAATTCCTGGGCTCAAGCAATCCTCCTACCAGCCTCTTGAGTAGCTGGAATTACAGGTACAAATCACTGTCACTGACTTTATTTTTTATGTAATAAGAAAATGTGCTTTTGGTTAGCTGGTCATAGTGAGGACTTATCATTATATTAGATGCCCCTCTTAGAAGAATTTAGCAAAATATATCCAGTAATTTCATATACAATAATTTTTTTTTTTTGAGACAGGGTCTGTGTTGCCCAGTCTGGAGTAAAGCGGTGCAATTATGGCTCACTGCAGCCTCAACCTCCGGGGCTCAAACAATCCTCTCAACTCAGCCTCACTAGTAGCTTCAACTACAGGAGTGTACCACAAAACCCGGCTAATTTTTGTGTATTTTGTAGAGACGGGGTTTCACTGTGTTGCCCAGGCTGGTCTCAAACTCCTGGGCTCAAGCAGTCCGCCTGCCTCAGCCTCCCAAAGTGCTGAGATTATAGGTGTCAGCCACCATGACTGGCGCAAGAAATAATCTTAAAGAAATGTATCCTATGCAATATATGTTTGTTGAGGGTGCAGGGATAAAAGCCTATACTCAAAACTGCTTGCCTGATAAGCCAGGCTTTTATTAGCATGATAGTAATATTTCTACTGAAGCCAGTTTGTACTTTTTAAGTGCCAATAACTTCTTTAGTCCCCATTCTATCAGTTCTTTGCAGAAGGGAACTTGACTACTAAAGCTTGGCATACATTTTTTTTATTTGGTTCTTAAATTTTATTCTAAATAGAATTTACTGTTTACAATAGGCAATTCCCTGACAGCTTTCTTCTGGGCAGACATGAAAATACAGTAAGAGTTAACACTTGCTACATACCACATACAATTTTAATAGCTTTACATACAGTAACTCATTTCATCCTCACTACAACCCTATGAAGGAAACACTTATTATCCTCATGTGACAGGTAATGAAACTGAGGTCTGGAGAGTCTTAAAGTCAGGCAAGTACAAGTGGACAAGGCAAGACCTAAGTAATACAGCTCCAGTCTGATTCTCAATGACTTGGCCAGGCATGGTCCAACAATAAAGATGTTTTAGTTACAGATCACCTTCACATTATTGCTTAATTTGAACCAAGTAGTCATATTGAGAGCTGTCTTAAATCACTCGTCATGGCCAATGGAGACACCGGATTTTTTTTTTTTTTGAGACTGGTCTCACTCTGTCATAAAGGCTGGAGTGGCAATTGCATGATTATGGCTCAATGCAGCCTCAACCTCCAGGGTTCAATATATACTGCCCCCACTCAGTCTCCCTACTAGCCGGGACTACAGGCACCACACCAACACACCCAGCTAACTTTTCTGTTTTTTGTAGAGATGGGGTTTTACCGTATTGCCCATGCTGGTCTTGACCTCCTGGGTTCAAGTGATCCTCCTGCCTCAGCCTTAGAAAGTACTAAGACTACAGGTGCATGCCACCATGCCCAGCTAGTTATTTTTTTTATAGAGACAGGGTCCTACTATATTACCCAGGCTGGTTTCAAACTCCAGGGTTCAAGTGATCCTCCCGTCTTGGCCTCCCAAAGTACTGGGATTATGTGCATGAGCCACCACACCAGGTCAGAGGTGCCAGGATTTGAACTGAACGTGCCAGTATTCTAGCTGGTGTTCCTGCCGCATATACCTGAAGCTCAGGCTGTGAACACCAATCCCACTCTGAGATATAGGGAAGCTCAGTCTCCTCAGCTGATTGGCCTGGCAGTGACAGTTCACAACGTCTAGAGATCAATGAGAATACAAACTGATTGGTGATCATGCCACTTCCCATATGGATGTGACATGGCCGGGCCTGTCCCAGGTTCCCAGGTATACTGTAGGGAGAAGGGAATGTTCAAATCCACCCAGGCCCATTCACCTCTTTGAGTTTCCCACTAGAAGAGGAGGAGATGCAGGATGGATGGAGAGACTAACTCTGGGTCTCGTCTTACTTGTGAATACAGTCACAGGTGGTCATCTTTGATGTCCCTTGCCCTCCACTTCCTGGTTCCATGCAGGTGGGTGGGTAAGCTGCAGGCCCAGCCACCTTGCTCTTTACCTCCCTCATTTCTGTTCTTTCCTGGTAAGGAAGTAGGCAGACCTAAGGCCACCTCAGCAGGCCCGTCAGCCTTCTCTTGCTATTTTGTCTCTTCTGAGACCAGAGAAGGGTGTGTAGTTCAGCCAGTGCCTGTTCTCAGAACTGACCATCTTGCTACCTTAACTGTCTACCACATAGTAGGTCAACAGGGTAATAGGCCAAGATGGTTTGGGCTTATGGGAAGGTAGAGGAGATTTCTTAGGTCCTGAGCTGCAAACAGCTCTCCCTGAGTACTATGTTGATGAACTATTGCCACCACAAGGCTAGTTACTATGAAGTAACATTTCGCTCTCACCTGGCTATATGTTCTTTTCATTGTGCCTACCCAGCATCTACTCGCATGACTTGGAAGGAATATACCCTCATTAAAGTTTTGCTGATTGAACAAGCGGATTCCTACTCCAGTTTAAACTAGCCTTGAAGAAAATTCCATGTGGACTTTCTATCCAATATGGTAGCTACTAGCCACATGTGGTTAGTCCAAACTGAGAGGTACTGTCAGTGTAAAATCCAGATTGGTTTTCAAAGACTTAGGATAAAAAAAGAATGTAAAATATCTTGCTAATAACGTTTTACATTGTTAAAATGCTAATATTTTGAACATATTGCTTTAAATAAAACAAAAAATCTCCTGTATCATTTTACCTTTTTTAAATGAGGGTACTAGAAAAGTTAAGAGTTACATATATGGCTCACATTGTATTTCTATTGAATAGCACTGATATAGATCAATATATAAGCCATTAGCTATAGTAAAACTACAAAAAGCAACTTCTAAGATCCCAGCAGTGTTTTAGAGTAGCACCAAGCAAGCAGCAGGGATGACTTCTAGCAACTTTCTTAACCTAGCTGGGTCTAGGTTTCCACGTATGTAAGAGATGACCGATACAAATATTTGTCCCACTGGGATTTGTATGAAGATCCAATCAAATGCCTGAGCAAAGTTTCTGGAAAATGCAATGTGCAACAAATGTCTACTGTCTGATGGGCTCTGTTGGAGAAAACGCCACACCTTTCCCCTTAAACTTCTTCCTTAATCCAACATCCCCACGCTACAGGAGAGGGCAAGTCTGGGTAGAAGCAGGACTATCTGGATAGCCAGAGATATGCTGCCCAGTGCTACCCAGCAGGATTCCCGGGGAAGAGGAATCAGTCAAGCAGGAGGAACCGGTGACTTCCTCCATACGCTGATCAGAACAATCTGTCCACCCAGGAAATGCTCCCTTCATGACTTACATTGTACGGCATAAGACGCTAGAACCACTGCTGAGTTAAGAGGGCAGGTTAACCTATCAGGAGAAAAACATATTAGTAAAGTCACAGGAACCAACAGCAGCCTGAAACATTCATAGATCATGGGTAGCACATGTCTTTCTTTGCTTTGATTAACCAATACAAAACAAAAATTGTTACAGTTCTGGGAAGAATTTAAAAGCATTCTTCCCAGCAAACCAGTGGGAAGTGGAGAATTGTTAGAAAAGTGAATTGTAACAAACGCAACTTTATGATACAAATCAATCTCAAACAGTAAAGGTAAATGTAACACACTAAATATTGTTTTAAAATATAATCTTTTCATGTTTAAAATAATACCCATCACAAATACATGAAGCTAAAGGTCTAATGCTGACCAGCGTTTTGGCTGGTCAAGAAGGGTCAGGCTCGTATTTCTAATATGAACAAAAAAGTGAAAAAATTATACTCTGAGATCAATGGGGAGCCTTCAAATCTTTACTCTAGTAAAGACCTGAGACTCATCATAGGGCTCTCTAAATAAATTCCTGAATTCTAATAACCCTTTGGTTCTTGATTACCTAACTCTTTCTAAAATAGTAACATCCTCATAGGAGGGACAATTAGGAAGTACTTTGAATTTTAAAAACTGCAATTTCTTAATTAACTAATTATGATGACTTAGGATCTCTTATCTATTTACCATCCTGAAGATCGACAGAGTTCAGGGATCTGTCTGTCTCTCAGTCTTCGTGCCATTCTCTAAAAATAATGATCTTGGGTTGGCCTTGCTCTCCTCTCCTCAAACTCACTGCTTTCCCTGGTGCCCTGTTTCTGACAATGACTCCACCTCTGTCTTAATCATATTTTGAATCCTCTGATTGCTCCCTTTTCTCTTCTGCATTCAACTGCAGACTCCATGGCCCGCCCAGGAGCTCACCCAGCAGGCCTGGAGCATGGGTCACTGATGGGCAGAACAGGTTAGGGGGTGGCAGGAAGGAGGGTTTGCAGGGTGGGAAGATCACTGATAAAGAGAGGAATCTGGCTGGGCACAGTGGCTCATACCTGTAATCCTAGCACTTTGGGAGGCCGAGGCGGGCAGATCACGAGGTCAAGAGATCGAGACCATCCTGGCCAACATGGTGAAACCCCGTCTCTACTAAAAATACAAAAATTAGCCAGGCGTGGTGGTGGCACACGCCTGTGGTCCCAGGTACTCGGGAGGCTGACGTGGAAGAATCGCTTGAACCCAGGAGGAGGAGGTTGCAGTGAGCTGAGATTGTGCCACTGCACTCCAGCCTGATGATGGAGCAAGACTCCGTCCCCCAATAAAAAAAAAAAGAGGAATCATTAACAGCAACACTGGGAGCCACTGGGACTTTAAAAGTGTTCTTTCCAGCAAACCAGTGGGAAGTAGAGAAAACACAGTTTCTATGGCAGCTCATGAAGTACCCAAGATGTGAATCACTCCACCCTTCTGATAATGTGGCCCTCCAGGGGCTCTGCTTCCTGTCCACTGCACTGTGTGCTGGTTCTGCAGCTGCCTATGAAGGCAACTTTCCCTATCTGAGGCCATCGTTCCTCAAGTGACTCTGTGTTCCTGCTGGGACTTGTAAATGAAATCCCTAAAGTTACAGATGCGGCCCAAGGATCTCGCCACCTGTTTCTTCATCTGGAGATCTAGAGAGCCCATGGGGAAGACAGGCAGAAATAGGGTGAGTATCAGCTATTTGCTCTCCTAACAAGATGGGGTTCGATTAAATCTAAGCCAGTATCCTGGCTGGAGAAAGAGCAGGTGATTGGGATTTGGGGAACAACTTAGAAAAGAGGCTGAGGAGGTTCCCTCTAGATGGAAGAAGTCAGGAAAACATTTCCAAAGAATGGTGTTCCAAATACATACTAGGGAACACCAAAAGCCTTTGTTCTGTTCTCAACTTTGCCACATGTTCCTAGACACATCCCTTCTTTCCTTCTGGGCTTCAGGGTCTCCCCATGGTGAGTGAAGGGCCTGGATGAGATCAACTATCTTGGAAAGAAGGAGATGATGATACCTTGAGTGCTGGCTACCAGGGACAGCTCAAACAAGTTGGGACAATTTGACACTTAGGAAAAGTGCTATGTTCCACTGGGCCTATCGAAAGACCCACAGTTACAAATAGCCTGATCCACATCTGAGAAGCATTTGGCAGCAGAGACCCTCTCCTCAGAGAGGTGGTGAGGACCTGACAAGGGCCAGAGATCTAAACCAGGATGTGGCCCTCAACAGATTAGCCCTGACTCACATGGAAATAACAAGGGACATTCTGTTTGGAGGAGAAAAACTGGAGGCAACCCATTTCTAATATTTGCAGAGTCAGACTAAAAGCTCCTGGGGAGGCAAGGCCCTGGCCTTATTTGGCCAGCACAGTTTAGTGCCTGTCTCATAAAAGGTGTTTACAAACTATCTGTGGAAAAGACTCAGTGTGCAGAAGGGAAGGACAGAATGGGTTTCTGCTGCTGCTAAGGACAGCCTGGATCCAGGAGAGGGGTTGGTAATTTCAACCTTAAGTTACCCTAAAATGTAAAAATGCTGCCTCATGAAAGGGTGAGCTCCCCCTCACTGGGGGCGATCAAGCAAAAGCCCGAAGACCTGTAGATTGTGCTAGGGAAGTGATTCATTCCTACCTTGAATGGGAGGATGAGCTAAGTGATGAGAATTCTCTAATTCTATGAGTGCTCAACAGTCATCAGGCTCTGGAAATCCCTTCCTCAAGGTGTCTCATTTCTACTTTCCCACCTCCTCTCCCCACCTTCTTCACTGCCATGCCCCTGAGTCTCTGGCCTGGATGCTACAATGGCTTCCTTGAGGGCTGTCCATTCCCTTCCATCCAGACTGAACTGCCCTGGCCTCTGCCCGTCTTCCCCTGTGTACACTGATACTATCTTTGTGGATATGGCTCTTGCCACATCCTTCCTACCTAAAAGCCTTCAACAGCTCTCTTCTGCCTGCTGGATGTAAGATGCCCGCCTACGTGGGACACGAACAGCCCTCTCTATTCTCCTGTAAGCTCTCAGCATGTGGTTTCCAAGTGGGACTGTGGGGGGTGGGGTGTCTTCTCACTGCCCAGGGAAATCCACCTCCTCACTTCTCTACCCACCTCAATTCTGGCTCATCCCAGCAATCTACAAAGACTTTTCTAGCTCACGCCAGCAGGAACTCCTAAAATCTTTTGATGACTGTGGTCTCCACTGCCATTATTGGTTCTGATTGTTTTCTAATTGCTTCATGGGCTACTTTCTCATTTCCCCAGTAAGACTACACACTCCCTCTTGGTATAGCACGCTGGTAGCCTCTGAAGACCCTCCACTCCAGGGCTAAACTCACAGGGGTGGGGGGCAGGGTGGAGAGATTGGGAATATGCCGTGCTATTCCCACTGGTTTACCTGCTGCAGTTTCTTCCCTAAGTCAAGAAAAGACTAAGGATTTGGAGGAGGTAGCTCAGGGACTACTGGCTTGGAATTTCCTCTCCCTTCCAGCTATTGAGATGGGCTTGGTAACACAAGAAGCACTGAATCACAGGCAGATGAGTAAAAAGCTTCCCAGAGAGAAAATGAGTCATCCGTAGGTACTAAGGGGCTCAGAAGTGGATCTAAATTAGGCTGGATCTGCCTTACTGAATGAAGCCCATTGCACATTCTGGGTCCTCTCCTCCCTTTAAAATTTCTCAGGTCTTTACCAGAAAGATAGCTGCATCTTTTGTTATAAAACCAAAATAACATGAAACAAAGTTGATCAATCCTTAGCCTCTTTCAGCCATGATTGAGGTATAATAAAAACAGATGTCCAAAGCCTAATGCTGCACAGGATGCTTTCCACATCCACTCTTCATTTAGTAGATTTGATATTGTTACCAGAAATGAACTCTCATTAGATTAAAACCAGGAATTTTGCTAGTCTAACAGGAAAAGAAAAATATAAAATTCTCATTACCTTCCTTCACAAATATCCATCTTCAATTGTAGGAAATACAAGTGCCTATGAAATAATTGTTTTCATTAATTCATACTCAAACTGAAATAAGCAAAAAAAAAAAAAAAAAAAGAAGAAGAAGTTTGATGAGTCAAAGATAAGAGCTGTACATGCGAAAGATACATAAAATACAGTTTTGGTCCAAGGTATCAGGTGCTACCTTACGCTCTGCAAAGCTGCCCTGTCATTACTGACTGCTCATGTTGGTGCCCTGCGTCTTGATTGGTGGGGGCAATTTTCTGCCAGTGCAGGCTGTCCTAGGGAGGGCTGAGCAGGGATGAATGAGGTGGAAACAGCCCATTAAAGATGGGCTGGTGCTGTGGGTTCTGCTGTCAGTGAGCGCCCCTGCCCTTGAGGACCAGAACATAGGTTCTCTGCACAGGCGGCGCCCACACACCGGCAGGGCCATTGTTCTGAACACCATGCTGGCTTCTGTCCACCCAAGCTCCTCCTGCATGAAGTTGCTAAAAGGAGGGGGGTCTGTGAAGACACCTCCTTGTCTGGGGTGCAAACCCCCAGCTGAGCATTTTCTGTGTCCCAGGAACTGTGGGTACATGAGCAAAAGCATAAACATCAGTAAACTCGAAGCTGTCAGGACCTCCAAACTGAATTCTGCACTCATCTTTGTGCAACCAGTAAATGTAACTTCCCAACTCCAGACCTGTTTTGTGGGCAAGTTGTGGCAGGCCCCTTAGCCTGTGACTTTGCTCCTCTGCCTGGGGAGTGGGGAAAGGAGGCGGTGGGCAGCATTGTGCAGGCCAGGAAGTGCCTAGGGGAGACTTCTATTTAGGGATGCGGCATACATGTGACACTTGGCCACTAGCTCCCACGCTTTTTTAAAACACAGATTCAAATGGGATAGACATTCCAGTGTCTGGCCAAGATGACAAAAGGGAAACCTCCTGAAATCTAATATAGACAGGGCAGAAGTGAACAGGGGCAGGAGAGAAATAATTTTAACAATTTAAACAAATCAGTTTCACTATTCCTTCAAATTTATAAGGTCAAGGAACTGGCTTTATGAGATGAGAATGCTTCAAACAGTATTACAACCTCCTATTTGCCCAGTTTTGGGCTGTGTACATGGTACTATGTTGTAACTTTCCCTCTTATTTCAGCCTCATAACTCTGTAAGGTAGGTACCACTATCTCCATTTTTATACATGACAAAATCAAAGTTCGGATAGGATATGTGAGGGCAGCTGTGTCTTATTTTAACCTGGATGATCATGTTATTTAAAAAAACTCACTATGCTACAAATTTCTTATATGTTTAATGGCTAAAAAGCTTAGGATCCATGTCATAACTCTGATATTATTACTTTGATTATAATTAACTACCCACAGTGTACTGAACACCCTAGCCTCGAGAGACAATACAACATACATTTGCTGATTCATAACTATTTGGTATTGGAATCACCACCTTTTCTACCTAGGATAACATCATCAGTTCTTTCTAGTTTGTTTCTATTTTATCCAAGCTGACATTCAACCAGAATTAAGTGTTCTCTCCTCCTACAATGCTACTCAGAGAAAGAAGAGAAGGGAGAGTTATAGATAATCCAGTGGTGAATCTGGGCTTTCATTGACAAGCTCAGCTAATCAGTGTGTCTTCCTAGGGATATAACTGAAAAGATAAACGTGGAGATCACCACTCACCAAATGCTGCCTTGTCATCTACCGAGCAAAGTTTCTGAGTCAATCCCATGGCATTATACACAAAGAAACTAGAACAGTGGAACACAACCCAAGCTTAGGAGACTTCCTAGGAATCTTGAAGGAGCCTAATTTTGAGATTGCCAGTATATAAAATTCTGCTTAGAATGATCTAAATTTATCAGAAACAGCAGTTGTGGAGGCTCACAGTAAAGAAGACATTTATTTAACAATGAGAACACAGGACAGTTCTTTATAAGAGATGCTTGGGATGCCTAACTTCAGGAATGTAACGACTTCTCTTGCGTGTACCACACCCATGACCTCAATTTCAGAAAAAAGCAATGAAAGTCTCTCTGCCTAGATCCTTAACGAACAAACAAAAACCAACAGATACCACCTCTCTATATACCTTCTTTGACTCTTGAGAGCTAAAATTTCCTTCAGAGGGAATTTCCTTAAACAGGAACTACAAAGCTGGGATAAGATACTATGTGCCAGGTATATAAGTAAACTCTTCCCTTTTATATATTTTTTAAAGCATGTGAATTAATGGTAGAAGCTTGGTCCAGGACACAATGATTTGGCATCTGGGCATGGTGGTGTGTGCCTATAACCTCAGCTACTCAGGAGGCTGAGGGAGGATCCTTTGATCCCACGAGTTTGAAGCCAGTCTGGGCAACACAGTAAGACACTGTTTCAAAAAAAGAAAATCTGGCAGTCCTGGTGGGCCACCAGCTCTATAAGAGTTGTGGGGTGGCTCCCACCATGGCTCCTGCTACATTAAGAGAAATCTCGTGCCCGAATCCCAGAAGGTGATAGTTACATTCTATTCTGCAATGGGACATCACCCTTCTTAAGATGGAAAGTGGGGTGGGGTGTCAGTTGTGAGCTACTGAATTTTAGGAGAGACACCACACTATTACTCATTCTGTACGAAAATCTGCCTCTCTGTAGCCTCCACCCACTGGCCATAATTCTATGACCCTGCACATCAAGTTCCTCTTTTCCCATGACTACTGAAAAGATCTGAAGGCAGCCTTCATTTGTGCCTGAGGCTTCTCTCCACCATGAATGCCCTAAATTTCCACAGATGTCCCTCAAATGACAGGAAGGCTCAGCAGGAAGATTCTGTCAGCTCCCACAGAAGTGAGCTTCTCTTCCATAGGGTATGGAAGAGGACAGCCAATGACCAGGATAGGCCCTGGTGACGAACTCCTGGGCTGCGCTGGCCGTAGGAATACTCTCCCTCAAGTTCAGCCACTGGAGGCCTCTAACATGCCCAGTGGATGCCACAAACGTGGGGCTCTAGTGTTACTGGGAGGAGATAGGAGATGGGCGACAATCGCTAGGTGAGGCAGTGCCATCCACACTTGGGGCTGGAACCTCCCAGTTGGTCGTACAATTAATTCAATGCATCACAGTTGGCATGTTTTTAAAAAAGGAAATAAAACAGAATAGAAAACTTCAGAGTACTTGTGACTTACTATAGTTTTACAAAATGTTTGCTTCAGTAATTTATATATGTGTACTGTATTCTGAAACAAAATATATTTTTACTATGGAGTTGTGATTTTTAAAAAACCTACTGGTTAGAACAAAATATATTTTTGAGAAAAAAATATATTTTTCTGAAACAAAATATATTTTTACTATGAAACAAAATATATTTTTACTATGGAGTTGTGATTTTTAAAAAACCCACTTGTTAGAACCACACACACGGATATACGCATGTACATACGTGTATATACATACATAATCACACATGTATTAGATATATATAAAAGATGTCTATACATGTATACACACACATATTATTCATGTTGTTTTTAACACATCCCTTCAACAGAGCCTTTTTTTTTTTTTCAACAGGGTCTCAGTCTATCATTTGGGTTGGAGGGTGTGGCTCAATCATGGCTCACTGCAAGCCTTGAACTTCTGGGCTCTATCAATCCTCCCAGTTAATCTTCCAAGTCGCTGGGACTACAGGCATGCACCACCACACCTGACTACTTTTTTTACTTTTATTTTTGTAGAGGCAGGGTCTCGCTATGTTGCCCAGGCTGGTTGCAAACTCCTGGCCTCAAGTGATCCTCCTGCCTTGGGTTCCTGAATTGCTCGGAAGCTCACAAGTGTGAGCCACCATGCCTGGCCGACAGCGTGTTATTTGGTACTGGCCCGAGGAAGCCTTAGTAGGATCATTTCAAACACGTTCTTATAGATTTCATCACCAGCTCTGTGTCCGTCAGCTTAAGAAGTAACCTGCAGGGCTGAATGCTTCTATCCCATCCCCAGTTTACCATCATGAAGAGCTGGTATGGGGAAAACTCAGAGGACAGGGCATGCTTCCATGTGGTCACTTGATGTGTCATACCACACACCTTGGACTCTGGCTTAAAATGTAATATAATAAAAAACACAGTCAAATCCCCAATGTCTGCTATAGTAGAGGGAGGAGGTCCACAAAGAAGGCAAAATATAGTAATAGACTAATATCTGGTCTTTCAACATATTACAAGTTAAAATGTGATCATGTAATTACTACTAAAAAAATAAACAAGACAGAACTCTGTGTCTGAGTTAATGCTGCTTCGTTGATGATGTCTTTTGGCCATAATGAATGTAGAATAGGATTCAATACTATGCATCTATTGCTTTTGGTCTGGCAAAATTGCTTCCCTCCCTAAGAAAAATAAATGGATCAATAATAAAAGGGTTTAACATTGCCACAGGGGAGGGGAAGTTGAGTTTGCGCAGTCTGTGTTAAAACAGCAACAACTTTCTTGTGTTACACTCTCTTCCTCCATTCCAAATACTCTGTCCTCCACACCCAGAAAAACCCATGTACCAACCCAGGGTCGGGAGAGACTCCAGGCCCTGAGGGATAAACAACTCCTATACAGCCCTCTTTCCCTTATCTGGTTCACATACTTCCTGCACTTGCTGATTCACTGAGAAGACAAGCTAAATCCATTCCTGCTGTCCTTTCTACTTCTTGCAAACTGGGGATCGGATAGAAAATTTTTATAACAAAGCTTGCCTGGTGGCTCATGCCTGTAATCCCAGTACTTTGGGAGGCCAAAGCAGGCAGATCACTTGAAGTCAGGAGTTTGAGACCAGCCTGGCCAACCTGGTGAAACCTTGTCTCTACTAAAAATACAAAATAATTAGTCAGGTGTGGTGGTGCATTCCTGTAATCCTAGCTACTTAGGAGGCTGAGGGGGAGGATCACTTGAACCTGAGAGGCGGAGGTTGCAGTGAGCTGAGATTGCACCACTGAACTCCAGTAGGGGCAACAGAGAGAGACTCTGCCTCAAAACAAAACAAAACAAAAAAAAAAAAAAAAAAAAAAAAAAAAAAAAAAAAAAAAAAAAAAAAAAAAAAAAAAAAAAAAAAAAAAAAAAAAGAAAGAAAGAAAGAAAGAAAATTCTTACAACAAGAATGTCTTGTTATCTTCAAGAGCCTCAATTCTAGCTCTTCAGAGACATCATGCTATTTGACCTGTGGATGACTATTTTACAAACTTGTCTTCCACATCCTGTCTACTTTAGTAGAAAATGACTTTTTGTCCTTTGAGCACAGTGTGTTCAGCAGGCAGGAGAGGCCAGGGAGGTGGAAGGAGAGATAGAAGGTGGCAGATGGGAGTATGCTGGGAATGGCACCAAATCAGGAGATAAGAGAAGCAGACCCAAGACTGAAAAGTAATTCGCTGATTAGAATGTCAGTATTGTGCACCCCATATTTTTACCTGGATCATCATTGTTGGTGCAGTTACACCCAGATGAAGTTATTTGGCCATAGTAATAAAATGAAGAGTACATTTTTAGTGGTTACTCATTTTTATACACTAAATAGAAAACTTTAAAAAAATGTTATTACCTGGTTTGTTCTTGCTGCAGTGTGTTGGGATCAGGTATAAAAAATCTTACTCGAAAATGCAGGGTACAGGGGAAACCTCCTACAACATTTTTCAAAAACAAATTAAATTTTCTCTTTGACAAAGTCAATGTATGTAAGTTGCTTCTCTTCCATAAGTGATGCATTTTTCACTCAACCATAGCTTTTTTCCATTAGAAAAGGGCTAATTTCAAATATGGAGTGCGTAAGTTAGTTGATTGTTTCAGAACTCTCCAAGTCTTCAAAAAGTAAAATATTTATGCAACATCAGCACAGACTGAGTTATCATCGACTTCCTATCACACGGTTATCTTAGGACTGTGTTTAAACATTGCACTCTGTACCTGTATTAGGAATTTAAAAAATCCTTAAATTGGCATATTATGCAAAGTTTACAAAGAAATAATAGCCTGTGTTTGTGCAGGCATTCATACGGTTCAAGCATTTTCACATATAGCCCTGAATCTCAACACCACCATGACTATGAACGAGGTAGGCTGCTACTGGTAGCCCATTTTACAGATAAGCCAATGGCTTAGAGAGGTGACTTGCCTTAGGTCACACAACTGGTGACAAAACCAGAATTAGAGTCCTGAGATCTTTGATTCTGCTATACCACATTTCAAAATCATTTTTAAACTAGAAAATATCTCATGCTTTTAATGCAAAGTATATTAAATTAATATACTAGTAAATCACACAATGAACATACTCAAATATGGTTTTATGCATCAACATCCAGACTCAATTCGCTTGTGTGGATCAAATTAGTCCATTTCTTCTGATAGATATGGCAACAGGAGAAGATCAGATTGTGTTGCTAAGATCCCAAGATCTTCTTCATGTCAATTTCACCATTATTGCTCAGTAAATATCTGCCAGCCCTACCTAGGCACTGAGCATTTTCTTGCTCTCTGCAACTCAAGACCTTCTCACTGGCCTGCTGGATCTCCTCCTCTACCTTAGTTCATCCTGGGCTCTACCCTCCCTGCTCTTTAGTGCTTTCTTTCTTCATCTGCAGCATGTGCTCCAAGAACCACTATGGGGTTGTATCCCTGACTACACCTGTACATGTCTCTAGGTACCAGTGGGTGGCACTATGACTATCTGCACATCAGGGGAGAGCAATGTCCTCCAGCTGCCTTGGGATGCTTGTTCACTTCCCCTCTCCCTCTTCTAAAACTTGTCATGTCTGCGCTGCAGGCACAGCCTCTGTCTTTCTGGCTGTCCTCTATTGTGCTTACTACTATCATAGAATGTCGATCCCTCTGGGCTGTCTGCACACTTGGCTATGGGCTCCTTGAGGGCAGAGTCCAAATCTGATGTGGACTAGATTCCCAGGGCTTAGCCCAGCACCTTGCCACGGTCTGAGCTCAGGACATGTTCACTGAAAGCGTGAGTTAATGAGAAAATGAATGAAACACTTATTCATGCCTTGTGTGGACTCATTCCTGGGACTTGGATGGGGCAGGTATTTGCCTGCAAGTGGGTACCTCTGAACGCAGAGGATGCAGCTTATGGGAGAGAACTTTGAGAACCTGGCTCCCTGTGGGGGCAGCAGTGAGATGGGAGCAAAGGCAGCTGTGTCTACTTCTTCCTGCCTGGGTGCTGAGGCAGGTGTGTGTGTGTGTGTGTGTGTGTGTGTGTGTGTTGGGAGGGTATTCCGTGTATGCACACCTGTGTGCACAAATCTACCTGCCCTTCTCCACTCCGCCATGCACTGGCCACTTTTTTTGTGTTGGGCACCTTGGGGATGCAGAGATAAATAGAATAACGGTCCGAACCTCAAGAACTTGGGAGTTCTGAGGAAACTAAAGGCAAATAACAGAGATGAGGATGAGAGTGTTCAGGGCCCCGACATGGGCAATGGTAAATCTAAGGGAAAGTCAAGGGAGCCACTGTTTCCAGGAGAGGAAATGAGATCTAAGCAGCCTTGAAGAAGGGCAGGATTTTGAGAGAGGGAAGTGTGAGGGAAAAGCATTCCCAGCAGACGGAACAGATTGAGGGGAGGCGCCAGGAGGCCCTGCAGATCAGCCAGGTTTGTCTGGGGGCACGAGTGGCATAAAGGGAAAAAATGCTGGCAACGTTGGAACATCTGGTTGACAGCAGATCAGGGCAGAGGGTGGGCTATGGTGTGGCCTGATTGGCCACCCAGCTGGGAGTTAACTGCAGCACTGGGATCCACGCCTGAGAGATAAGTGGTGGTTGGGAGGACTTTCATATTTGTGACACTACCTACCTACGGCACCTACCTATTGTTTTTGGTGAATGCAACTATGCTGTTGGAAAGTATGAAGCGTTTGTGTTTGTCTGTCTCTCTGTCTCTCTCTTCCACCCTGGCTCTCACACTGGGCTAAGAAAGGCCATCCTCCTTCCTTGTATAAAGAAATGTGGGCTCCCTTGCTCTGAGCTGCCTACTCTCACCTTTCCCTTTCTTGCCCACAGCTGCGGAAGATCCTAGAGCGCTGATTTGGAGGCATCTCTGCTGACTCAGAAGTCAGACAGGGAGAAGTCGGATCACTCATGACTCCCAGACACCCGGAACTCCAGGTCCCAGATGCTACAGGCACTGATGATCGGAGGAGAGAAACAGGCTGTGATAACTAACGTCTAATGTTCAGTTGAAGTGAAGAGATCACACCAACCTTTTAACTGCTTCCTGATGGGTTTGCTTGATTCCAGCCATCTCTGTTGGACAAGAAAACATAAAATATAAAAGCAAGCCGTGCAGGAGTTAAGCACATTTTTTAAAAAAATGGCACTTACAGGAGAGTCCACGGAGTCGTCATCATGCTGTAAACCAAAATATTCCTTCTCAGTCACACCCAGGTGGTTGTACACCATATCCAGAAGAACCTGACCAGTGTCTTGTTTCTAGGACAAAAGACATTATCAAGTGGGAAAAGTCTTAAATTAACTGGTGGTAAAAACATTTTTACTGTAGGCAAAAAAAGAGTTAAAATATTCAGAAACGCTATGCACACACACTTCCCACCACAAGAAAAGCTTTAATAAATTTTAAGAAGCCACACAGCACATATGGGAGGTAGGGCTAAGATAAACGACACCAACACAATTCAAGACAATATGAGTTTAATTGTCTAAGATTTCTTCCTTCTTCCTTAGCTGCAATTCCCAAGTGATAACGTCTAAATCGGAAAACTCAGCTCTCATAATCACAGTAAATTCCCTGTGGTCTCCCGTGGATTATCCACAGTGAAATGCTAACCCCAGGGCCGTTTCTGTTGGCTCCTCAGGACACATCTGTGGTTCCTACTCCTGGAGAAGCCACCGAAGTATATGTCCAGGAACGGAAAACTCTCACCTAACTGCATAAAGGAAGACAGCTAAAAATACTCAAATGCCATTCAAAATGCCCTCAGAGTGATTTGGCCTGTGCCACCTGGTGGGCTTATCTCCCTCCCTGCTTCCCCTTCCGGTCATCTGAAGTGAGAAGCCGGAGGAAACATTCAACTACACGTCTTTCCAGAGCAGGACTCGATCGACTGCCTTCTCCGCTCCATGTTTATGGGGCTGGCATGGTGCCGGAATGGGGACAGGGCCGTAAGAAGCTCTCTGTTCCTGCCCCGGCTGTGGAGGCAGTGGCTGTAACAGAGTGTCAAAGGTCATCAAGGGCTATGAAACAGTTGAGGCACAGTGGACACCCAAGGGGACCACACAAACGGTCATCTCAACTGGGGGCTTAGAGAAAGCAACCCCCAATTTGGGTTTGGGAGGAGGACAGGGCCAAGCATCAGTCCTCCCCTCCAGGCGCACGAGCTAAAAAGAGGCCTTTGGATCAGATGGCCCAGCACAAAGGCCCATCAGTTGTGCACTGATGGCAAACAGCATGGAGTGTTTGGAAAACTGCAAATTCTACTTTAACAGGCAGACTTTGCAGGAATCCTTTGAACCAAACCATTTAACTAAAAGGACAATATGAGTCAGAAATAGACCGTGTACAGAACAGGCCAAGCCAGCTCCTTTTTTTGAGTGCCTGAGAGCAAATAATGTACCTGAAAATAGGTCACAGTGACCAGCACTGGAAGAATTAGATAACCGTCAGACCCCTTTTGCAGAGACTTCTTTGGGGCAGCCTCAGATCATCTGGTCTGAAGAGTGGGAACATGAGACACACCTATTTCCTGAATATGCCCCCTTTCCTGTCCAAGAGCGCTTGGACCTCCTGCTCCTTCTAAGCAGGGCGCCATCCATCACAAGAGAACAACAACAGGTGGGGAAAGAATGACCCGGTCCACATGCTGCACATTACCAGACACTCCACATGTCAAAGAGCTAGCTGCTCCCCTTGCTGGAATTATTTATATATGATTTTATATTACATTTAATGTATATTGACTGCAATTTACTGAACATCTACAAAGGAGCCAGACATTATGCCGAGGCACTTTTTATATATGATCTCTAATCTTTGCAGCAATTTGCAAAGTGTAGTAGTCATCACCACCTCCCTTGCCAATGAGCAAAGGCATTGAGAGGCTCCGTGTCTTGCACCATCAGCCAAGGGACAGTCTGACTGCCTGACTTAGGTCTGTTTGATGCCAAAGCCTCTCTGTTCCCACTACATCTCCTCCTCTGGCGTGCATAATTCACACATACAGGTATCTATTCTGCATAATTCACCTGATTCTCAAAAGAAATTGAAATATAATAGAAAAAATGGACATATAAAAAAATTTAAAAATATAATAAAAAATTGAAATATTTAAAAAACCACATTTATAATAAGAACAATCCTTCTGGCCTGGCCCTGCCCCCAAGAGGTGATCTTGGCCGTACCAGGTCACCTCCAGGGCTCACTCCCTGGGTTAAGAATGACTGATATCCAAGTCAGCTTCCCTGACACCTTCTCCAGGTCACAAGATGGGCTGGGCTAAAGAGTCTGAATGAGACGTGCAGAAAATTCCTACACACAGAAAGATATAAAGTGAGGTATAGTCCAAATTGCAACCAGGCACTCCAACTTCTCAAGTTCCACATGACTCAGCTTTGAACCAGGCTGCTGGAAGCCTGGGGTGACAGCCACGTGGTAAGAACAATGACATTCATCACTAAGAATTTCTGGGTGCTCACTATTCGCCGGGCTCTACTCTAAGACTTTAATTTTTTTCAGAGACAGGGTCTTGCTCCATTGCCCAGGCTGGAGTGCAGTGGTAAATCACAGCTCACTGTAACCTCAAACTCCTGGGCTCAAGGGGTCCTCCTGCTGCGGCCTCCCAAAGGGCTGAGTTTACAGGAATTAATCACTGCACCCAGCCTGTTCTAAGGCTTGAGATGATGCACACTCAGGGTAGGTGCTTGCCTTCTCCCTTTTTCACAGAGCTGATCACTCCTCCTTCTGCCGGGATTCTCAGACCTTCGCTCTTGGCGTCCTGGCCGTTCCTTCTCAGACTCCTTTAGTGCCTGCTCCTCACCTCTTCTACTCTTAGGAACCGTTCACAGCTTCCATCTACTTGCTTCTCAGGGGACCTCCTCCAGTTTCAGCTTGAAATACCATGTTTATCCTGGTGATATCCACATCTGTATCCCCAGCCTGGACCCGTCCCCTGACCTGACTCTTCTATCTCGCACCATTCCTACACTGCTACATAGATGAATAACACACCTCTCCACCGCCACATGCCCACAGCAGAACTGATGACTTCTGCCCTCAGACCTGCTCTTCCCACAGTCTTCCCCATCTCAGTAAACTGCAACTCTATCTTGCTGCATTGCTCAGGCCAAAAACCCGGGAGTCACCCTGAGGCCTCCCGTTCTTTCGCATTCCAAATCCCATCTATCAGCAAACCCTGTTGGCTCCACTTTCAAAGTACTTCCGGGTTCAGTTTCCTCTTAGCCAGCCCCACACAGCCACCATGTCCACTGGTCATCATCTCTGCCCTGGACTGCCACGTCAGTCTTTCAGCTCCTCCCTCCTATAGTTGACTGTGGACAGAGTCCCAGGGCTTTCCACCTCATGTAGAAAAAAAAAGCCAGCGCCCTCAGAATGATCGACAAGGCTCCATACAATCCTCCACCCACTATCTCTGCCTGCCCTTATCTCCTGCTACATTCCCCCCTGGCTCATTCCACTCCAGACTCCACTGAATTCTGCAAACATAGGGAGCAGGCTCTAGCCTCAGGGCCTTTGCACTGCTGTTCCTTCTCCCTGGGATGTGCTTCCTCCAGATGACCACATGGTTCTTTCATCTCATCAGTGAGGCCTTCTCAGGTCACTTCTATACAATGGTGACCTCACCCTGCCCTGCAACTCTCTCCCTCTTGTTCTCCTTTATTTTTCTGCAAAGCACTTAATATCGCCTGACTCAGCACATATTTCTTTATGGCCCATCTTTCCCACTAGGATGTTGGCTTTAAAAAGGCAGGGATTTTGCTCTGTTTTGTGCATTGTTGCCATTTTTTTGTACCCAGAACAAAGCTTAGTTCACAGTAAGTGCTCAATAAACATGTGCTGAATGAATACATGAGTTATATAGTAACAAACATTCATGTTCTTGTCAGGAAGAGGAAATACTGTTCAAGAACAGTTCCAAGACAGACAAACACATATTTTAACAAAAAAGCCAGATATGTACTAAACTATTAGTGTACAGCACCTGGAAGAGACATTTGTGACCTTCATGGAACTTGTTTTATCACAAAATTCTATGAAAGATTATGTTAAAAAGAAAATCATATATAAGACAAGGTTCTGTAGAACCAAAGTAGTTGCTTTTTAAGGGAAATATTTACAACCTTGCCAAGAGACTTCTAAATCAGTGGTTCTCCAGCTCCACAGCACATTGAGACAATTAGGGGAGAAATTACAATGCAGACTCTCAGGTCCCATCCCTCAGCGAGCAAGTTTCAAAACACCCAGGCAGGACAAGGGATTGACATCTATAACACACATTATAGGAGCTTCTGACATACTTTAAGACATGTTCACCAAGGCTGAGCAATCCAAAGTGGAGACGATGAACTTATTAAAAATATTTTTAATTAAAATGGAAGCAGTCCTTAGTACATAAAAAAATTAAAATGCCTCCATTTTAATTAAAAAGTAAAATAAAAACCTTAAGCCAGGCATGGTGGCTCATGCCTGCAATCCTAGCACTTCAGGAGGGTGAAGTGGGAGGACTGCCTGAGCTCAGGAGTTCGAGACCAGCCTGGACAAGTTAGTGAGACTTTGTTTCTATTAAAAAAAAAAAAAAAAATTAGATGAGTGTAGTGGCGCATGCCTGTAGTCCCAGCTACTTGGGAGGCTGAAGTGGGAGGATTGCTTGAGCCCAGGAGGTCAAAGCTGCAGTGAGCCGGGATCATACCACTGCACTCCAGCTTGGGTAACAGAGAAAGATCTTGTTTCAGGAAAAAAAAATAGTTCTTCAGGTATATTTCAAGTGTTCAATTGCCACAAGTGGCTGGGGGGCACCCTATGGGTTAGTGCAGATACAGAACATTTCCAGAATCACAGAATTGTCTTTTGGACAGTCCTCCTGAGAGGATGTTTATCTTCAAACTGTCTTCCGAAGAAACAGGTCACAGGTGTATGTTGTAGTCCCCCTAGTTAGACTTTGGAGACACCTAACTAGACAACTGAATTTCCTTGTTGGAATTTTCACTTCTTACAATGTTTCCCACCTACAAAAAACTGATGCCCTGACACTGGGGAAGAGTTGGAGGCCTGGGTGGTTGTGGAAGTGGGTGGATGAGTGGGGTGGAGGGCTGGGAAACATCCATCTCTACTGCCCATTTCTACTATCTGCCAGGCGAAGGGCCCACACTCCCATGACCTTGGTCATCCACCGAGTCTTCTGCACTGACAGGGAGATGCCTGCAGCCAAGGCACCGGGCCACTGCCCCATCCCTGCTGAAAAGGAGATACAGCAGCCACTGCGCTAAGACTCCATGCAAACTGCCTTCTCTTCCTGCTGAAAAGGAGATACAGCAGCCACTGTGCTAAGACTTCATGCAAACTGCCTTCTCTTCCTGCTGGCATCAAGGTCCATGATCACCTGTGACTGGCAGTGGGCAAACTTGCAGGGGTGTGTAGAAGAGCCAGGTGTCAGTTTTTGTTACCTTTTCCATTCTTGTGGCCTTTTACTGTTTCCTCCGTTGTTCTCTCATCCCCTGTCCTCTCTTCTCATGCCTTTCCTTGCACACTGAACTTTCCAGCTGGGGCAGACCCTGGCAGTCAGTTCAGGGTGGGGGCTGACCCCTTTAGGACTGGCCAGAGGATGGGAGAGAAAGGCAAAGGTCATGGGCCCAGGCGATGACTGGGCAGGGTGGGCACCACAGGCAGTCACGGTCCTGCGGCTGGCCTGGGAGACTGAAGACCTCGTTTCTAGCACTGGCTCTGCCATGGGCTTTAAGTGGGATGAGCCAGGACCTCCCCAAGCCCTGCCATCTGTGAGGCTGGTCGTCTCATGACCCACTCACTCACACATTTAATGAGCACCTGCTATGTGCCCAGCCTTGTGCCAGGGACAGGGGAAACAGCACCCTTTCTGTTCTTTCCTGTTTTCAAGGAGCTCACAGTTTCATGGGCAACATACACCCTAATCACTATGTAAAAAATGCAACCTGACATGGGCTCTAATGAAGCAAACACACACACACATATCACCATGATGTGCAGATGTTGGTGCTTCCGTCGAGTCCTCATCCACTTCCTGAACCAGCCTCCTTCAGAAGGTGGATGAGGACTTCACAGAAGCACCAACATCTGAGCATCAAACAATTTACATCACACAGAGGAAGAGGAAAGACCCTCAGGGTAGAGATGAAATGGGGGCAAAATTTTCAAGTATTTCCAGTGCAACCTCAGCATACAAGATCTTAAGTTTTCACTGAAAAATACTTTTTCTTCATTTTGTAAGCCAAGAGATGAACACTGTTGGAAGCATTAATTCAGGAAAAATTTAAAAAGTAGAGAACTTACAGTAACTTTAAAGGTCTGTACCAAGCCATCTAAAAAGCGGATGCTGCAGATGACTTCGGATCGAGTTTTCTCTTTGGGTAACTCTGAGGTGCGTATATTATTAATTCTTCCACCCAACGCACGTAACCGGGAGGTCATAACTATCGTTGAATAACCTGTAACATAAGATATACCTATTAGTACTTTGATATGTGAATCACCAGTTACTTGTGAATGCAGATACCTGTCAGATTGATCCTCTCAATACCATCTGAGGGACTCACAGATAATGAGAACTACATAGCAGATCATGTTTCCAATGGAGTTTTGACTTCTAAGCAAAGTGTATTGCTAAATTAAACATTCATCGTATTACATGGCTTATTTGAGTGTCTTATTACCTCTCTGATCTGAGGTACTATTTATATTTCCCTGATCCTCCCTGGTCTGAGGTAAAATTTATATTTCTGATTTATATTTCCTAGGCTTTTAAATTTTTATGTTTCACAATTTTTTGTATGTATGTGTTTTACCCCTAAGGTTTTACAGAACTATACATGGTATACATATGATTTCAAACATGAAAAGATTGATAAACTGGTATTAAAATTAAAGGACCTCCATTCATTGAAAGACACCATTTAAGGCAGTAAAAAGGCAACTGACAGAGTGGAAGGAGATACTGGCAATATATACATCTACAAAGAATACATGAAGTGATCCCGCTAACCTAGTGAGAACAGAAAACCCCGCAGAAAATAGGAAGAATACAAAAACAGGTACTCAACCACATTAGCTGTCAAAGAAATACAAATGCAACCCACAAAGCAACAGTACCACATGCCCACCAGAGAACCCCTACGATTCAAGACTGGCAAAACCACAGAGGGTGTGCAGCAACCAGAACTCTCACACGCTGCTGGTGAGAACATAACTGCTGTACTATGGAAAACTGCTGAATGGTATCTACTAAAGCTGAACATATGCATTTACTGTGCTATAACAATTTCAGTCATGGGCACACTCCCAGCAGAAAAATGTATATTCACTCACTAAAAGACACGTACCAGAATCTTGTAGGAGTTAAACTTTGAGTACATATGGAGTACCAAGGAGGGAATAGTAGCCACCAGGGCCTATACGAGGGTGAAGTGTGGGAGGAGGTTGAGGATCGCAAAACTACCTATCGGGTACTATGCTATGACCCAGCTGACAAAATAATTTGTACACCAAATCCCCATGACAGGCAATTTACCTATATAAAAACCCACGCATGTACTCAGAACTTATAAGTTAAAAAAAATCTTTTTTAAAGTCACGACAATTCAAAGATTTGGTCCAAAATATGTATCTAATAATAATTTATAACAGTAACAAAAAAGAATCTTCATAATCTTCTTTTCCTAAACTGGAAAAGACCCCATCTATCAAATGTAGAATGGATAAATTGTGGTACAGTCATACCATACACTACTATACAGCAAAAGAAAGAAATGAACTACCATTACATGCAAAACATGAATCAGTTGCTTTGAGGAAAAGACATGAGACACAATAGATTATCTGCTGCATGATTCCATTTATATAAAGTTTACAAACAGGCAAAACTAATCCATGCTGACAGAAGAAAGGATAATGGTTACCTTTGTGTGTAGTGAGGGGAAGGGTTTTCTGGGATGCTTTTAATATTCTATTTCTTGATGTGAGTGCCAATGACAGTGGTGTAGTCACTTTGTGAAAATTTACCAAGCTCTACGTTTACGATTTGTGTAGTTTTCCATATGTATGTTTTAATAACAAGTTTACTTTTTTTAAGAAAAGAGAGTATAATATTTACAAAGAGGGAATCAGAGAGCATTTAAAATCTGATCATGGTATTAGGGAACAGTAAGGAAACTGGTTTAACTGGTGAATTCAATGGTGGAAAGGTAGGCGAATAGACTGGAAAGATGTGCAACTGAGGACATGACTATATGATGTAGGTGGGAGGATCTAGGCCTCTACAAAGAATACATGAAGCAGCGGGGTATGGGGCTCATACCTGTAATCCCAGCATTTTGGGAGGCCAAAGTGGGTGGATCACCTGAGGTCAGGAGTTTGAGACCAGCCTGGCCAACATGATGAAATCCCATCTCTACCAAAAATACAAAATTAGCCAGGCATGGCGGCACACGCCTATAATCCCAGCACTCTGGGAGGTTGAGGCGGACAGATCACTTGTGGTCAGGAGTTCGAGACCAGCCTGGCCAACATGGTGAAATTCCATCTTTACTAAACGTACAAAATTAGCTGGGCATGTTGGCACACGCCTGTAATCCCAGCTACTCTAGATGCTGAGGCACTTGAACCCAAGAGGCGGAGGTTGCAGTGAGCTAAGATCATGTCATTGCACTCCCTGGGCAAAAAGAACAAAACTCTGTCTCGAAAAAAGAAAAAAAGCATAAGTGAAGTAATTTTACAAATCAAATTGGCTCAGGGAATGGAGAAGATATAAATCTGACGGTTTTGGATCAAGGAGCAAATAAAGATGAAGGGCCTGAGAATAATTAATTTTTTATTAATTATCTGCAAACTTTCTCTGATGGGCGGGGCCTCTGCATATGCTATTCCTTCTGCTTGCAAAGCTCTTCTGGCTCCTCTTCATCTGATTTACTCCAGTTCCTTGTCAGTGCTCAGCACAAGCATCACTTCCTCTGGGAAGCCTTCCCTGGCCTCCCTAACCAGTCACAGATTTGAGTGACAGAGTTCACTCACTAGTGCTCATCCTCATTTCACACTTACAGCTGATGATATGTATTTAATATCTGCTTCTCCCACTAGATGCAAAGCCCCACAAGGGTAGGTCTATTTTTGCTCATTGTACTTTCAAACCTAGGTCTGGTAGGCAGTTAGTAAATGCCCAAATGAATGGAAAGAAAAATGAAATAGAAAACAAAGCCAAGATTTATAGTCTGCACAACAGTCTATATAGCAGTACTGCAGTACAACAAAACTGTATAGCAGTACAACAGGACAGACAAACTTGAGAGAGAAGGATGGGGTGGGGTCTAAGTAGAAATTAGAGGGGGAGCCTGGTACGGTAGTGCCCACCTGTAGTCCCAGCTACTTGGGAGGCCAAGGTGAGAGGGCTGTTTGAGCCTAGGAGTAAGAGTCCACCCTGGGCAACACAGCAAGACTCTTTCTCTTAAAAAAAAAAAAAAAAAAGCAAGAAAAGAAAGAAGGAATGTAGACGGGAGAAGAGACAGATGTCCCATAGATCAGTGCTTCTCACAGTGCAGTGTGTGTACAGAGTGCTTGCAGATCTTGTTAAAATGCAGACTTTGATTCAAGTAGGTCTGGATAGAACCCAAGAGTCTGCATCTTGTCTCCCGGGTGATGACCAAGCTGCTGCTGCCAGGGTCCCTTCTGGGAGAAGCAAGTCACAGGTAATAGGAAAATTACCTAATGTCAGGGTGGGGCCAGAGAAAAGATTTGCGAGTCAGTAGCAAGCAGTAGTGACTCAGCTCTCAGAAGGATGTGGCCAAAGCAGATGACTGGAGAACCAAGAAGCTTCAGGGAAAGACGGGGCAGCGATTAGGTGCAGAAAGTACATCCAGGAAGAGAGGCACTTGGTCTCTTTATCATTATATTTAAGGAGCTCCAAGTAAACCTCCATTAGATAAGGATAGGGAATCTCAAATATTAATAAAAAAATTCCTGGGACTAGCAGTGCAAAGAAACTTATTCAGTCACTTATAAAATTCCACCCACCCCACCACCTCCGCCTTGCCCTTTCCAGTGAAAATGTCATCAGAAGCAGGGATGCATTTTCTGAGTAATACAAAAAGTTATCAAAAGACAACAAGTGTGTTCCATAATGCTTTAACCACATTGACTTTAAAATGTCAATTTTATTTTTTAGTTCCTGTCTAAGAATCTCAGGTGGGTTACATTTTTTTTCAAAAGATACAATAGAATCATCACAAGTTGGTTTTAGTAGGAGGTGCGCATCAGAATCACCTGGGGAGCTTTTAAACACTGCCTGTCCCCACACCCCCCAGTGGTGATTCAGCATCCTCGGGTGCGGCACAGAATCACCTTCCCTTTGGGAAGCCCTCAAAGTAACAGCCAGGGAGACGAGGACTAGAGGAGTGGGTTTCCAGGGAACCTCAGGGTGTGTTTTAGATGGATGGCCTTAACATACAGGCTCTACAGAATCTAAACCATTCATTGTGTGGATGAATTCACTGTGTGTGAAGAGAGGTGGGCAGATGTTCTGTGGAGCAGCTAAAACAGAGATAGTCACACGATGACCCCAGGCAGAAAAACTAAGATCTGAAACAGGTGCCTCCAAATGAAAGTCACCAACGTCCAGCGTCGGACACTGATTTTCAAACTTCACCTGAGCAGCTCCTCATAGCTCATGCTGGCATTCATGCCACTGAGCCTTATTCATTTCACCATAGTTAGCAGTGATGCTGTCCAGCAGTCACACAGCCAGCTGACAAACTAAAGCTGACCAGTAACCCAGACAGACTTCCCCCTTCTCACGTCCATCTCTGATTGTTACATAAAGGGCTTGAAACCTAATGACAATGTCATAAATAGGTATTTTATGAAAGCTGCAGAAATCTTCCTACAATGGTTCCTAAAGCAAACCTTGGTAAGAATGAGCCTGATGTTGAATAGCCAAATAATTGAACCACGTGGTATTTTCAGATTGTCTTGAAATTACATCTTAAACAATCTGGTCGGGACAATGGATGCTGACTAATTGCCCTGTTTCCTGTGCCACAGCAATTGGGGAACTCAGGGTTTCTATGGCTTCCTTTATAAGCCTCTTAATTCTAAATGAAGCCACAACCCAACCAGGAACATGCTGGCCTCTCTGACCACAGATGATTACAGCTGCTGCTGACGCATTTTATAATATGGAAGCCAAGCCTGTTCTTTGCATGAGTTTAAATATCCATTACAACTTTAGAATGTTTTAAACAATAGCAATCGAAGCTCTACTGTGAATACAGTTTTTAATCAAAGATTATATCTGGAAGATGTATTACTGAAAGAGGCAACACCTCACTTTGCAAACAGTAGGGGCACAATAAAGACCATGAGCGTTAGAGTGGCACATGCAAAGTGCCTAGCACATGTGGCACACATACCAGGCACTCAATAAAAGGCATTTTATTAATGTTCTAATAAATAAGAATAAAGCGTCTAATGCCATTAGGTGCTGTCTACAGATTCCAGATTTTGTAGGGCAATCCTGATTTTGAATGACTTACAGATATATGAATGTTCCATTTCTTAAAGTTTTATGTATTCACTTTAATAAAGACAGCTTGCTAGAGTTAAAAAGTAGGGGTTATAGATATGTGATACACCTTTGAGCTGCTCTACAAACTCAGGGGAACCAGAGGCAAGACCATGCTGGCACAAATTGCCATGCCCTGCGCATTTGAGACACCAGAGCCCTGAGAGTCAGGGTTAGGTAACAGGGCTGCTACTAGGGCCCCTCCCTGGCTGCCCTGAAGCCTGAGACAGGAAGGAGGTAATACTGCTGCTTTATTTCCTAAGGGTCTGTCTCCACATCGATCTGGGAAACTGTTCTTTCACAAGCCAATGAACCAGACAGAAAGCAGGGAGAGGAACACATGCAAGTGACAAAGCAAACCCAACTCCACTGTAAAATTTTAAATAAAGAGGCCAGTGCAGTGGCTCACACCTGTAATCCCAGTACTTTGGGAGGCCCAGGTGGGCAGATCACCTGAGGTCAGGAGTTCGAGACCAGCCTGGCCAACATGGTGAAACCCTGTCTCTACTAAAAATACAAGTTAGCCAGGTGTGGTGGCACACACCTGTAATCTCAGCTACTTAGGAGGCTGAGTCAGGATAATCACTGGAACCTGGGAAGCAGAGATTGCAGTGAGCCAAAATTGTGCCACTGCACTCCAGCCTGAGTGACAGTCAGATTCTATTTCAAAATAATAATAAAGGGCAAAGTATTACATATTCTTATTTTTTTAAAGTAAGGGATTTAGGCCTCTAATTGAAGAATGTGAGTTTGGTTGAAGAAAAGAAGAAGAAGAAAACAGTCTTGATTTATAAACACCCAATTTGTAAGTAACCTGTATAAATGAATCATGGGTGGCTTGCTGCAGCAATCAACCTACATCATCAAGCTGGTCTAGCCCAATGCCACCACCTAGTGGCGACAAAGGGAAGACACGTCACCTCCTACGCTGACAGTATAAAGGAAATAGGGACAACTCTGCTCTCCTTTTCTGCTTATTGCTCACAGTTCAGCTTATTTCAAAAATCCTTTTTGCAGTATAGAAGCCCTTCTCTGTAGCTCAATTCCTTTTCCTGAATTCTTCTTCCCTATGAACTCAGGAAAGCACGTTCTTCCCTCTCTCCCCACCCTTTTTGTCCTTTTAGCTGTTTCTGAGGCCTAACAGATAACTGATCTAGAGAAGGGCACTTCTAGCATGGAAAAGTACTTGTACTATCAACCACCCTAGACAATGACTCATCAAATTAAGTTCGCTTCTCGTCAAATGCCAATATTTAACGTATTGCAGACACATGCTTCATTCATTTAGCTGCTAACACAGTACCAGGGTTGTTCTCTCTTCCTTGTCACTGTAGACACACAGATGCTGGGTTGCATTACATGGTGACGAGTTTTTCTGGGGGCCAACCAGGGCCCCAACAAGGAATAATCACTCGCATTGCTCATGACTTTAGAAAAACAGAAACCACGTTTTCCTATTGCTGTCTGTACCTCAAACAGGACAGCTTTTCATTCCAGTCTGTTTTAAAACCAGGGCTAACTGTTCGTTAAATTCCTCTGAAGTAAGTGGGGTATTCCCTTCTAAAGATAAAATTTACTGGCTAGACCCTCATATCTACAAAAATTAAAAAAAAAAAAAATAGCTGGGTGTGGTGGCACTTGCCTGTAGTCTAGCTATTTGGGAGGCTGAGGTGGGACAATCGCTTGAGCCCAGGAGGTCAAGGCTGCAGGAAGCTATGATTGCACCACTGCTCTCCAACTTGGGCGACAGACCAAGACTTTGTCTCAAAAGAAAAATTTTTTTTTTTTTTTGCAAACACTTGGGCAGGGATTTATTTATCATTTATTAAACACTAAGATGAGCTCAAACTAAGAGTGTCTGCTCACCGATTAAGTTACTAAAAAAACAGTGACTAAAATGAGACTTTCTTTTTAGCCAGTGACTTAAAACTAGTGTACAAAAGAATCAGCTGCAGACTTGTTAAAATGAAGATTCTTGGTTACTATCCAGAGATTTTGGTTCAGTAGGGGCTCAGGAAACTACATTTTAAAACAAAATAATTTTCTGAACTTACAGAAAAGTTGCAAGAAAAACATCACTCCTGTATAACCCCTTTGCCCTGGATTCAACTGTTAACCATATACATATTTTTTTTTTTTTTTTTTTTTTTTGAGATAGTCTTACTCTTTTGCCCAGGTTGGGATGTAGTGGAACGATCGCAACTCACTGCAACTGCCACCTCCTAGGTTCAAGTGATTCTTGTGCCTCAGACTCCTGAGTAGGTAGGATTACAGGTATGCACCACCATGTGACTGGCTAAGTTTTGTATTTTTAGTAGCGACAGGGTTTTACCATGTTGGCCAGGCTGGTCTTGAACTCCTGACCTCAGGTGATTCGCCTGCTTCAGCCTCCCAAAGCGCTGGGATTACAGGCGTGGGCCATCGTGTCCGGCCCACATACCCTTTGTTTCCCCTCTCTGTCTTGTCTATATACACACAAAGACACACCATGCTTTTCTCTGAACCACTTGATGTAGAGATCACACCCCTTTATCTTGAAATATTTTAGCACGTATCTCCCCAAAACAAGAGCATTTCATAACCACCGTACAATTATCACACTGAAGAAATTTAACATTGAGAAGCACTTATATCTAATATCCAGTCCATACTACAATTTTGCAAACTGTTCCAAAGATGTCCTTTATTTCTCTCTCCCGATCTACAATCCAAACCAGAATCATGCCTTGTTTTACTTGTCATATGGAAATTGCTTTTTTTTTTTTTTTTTTTTTTTTTTTTAACAAGACAGAGTCTCATTATGTTGCCCAGGCTGGCCTCAAACTCCTGGGCTCAGCAGTCCTCCTGCCTTGGCTTCCTAAGGAGCTGGGACTACAGATGTATACCAACACACCCAGCTTGAAGTTGCATTTTAAATAAATACCCCCTGACCTCCATGACAATGGTGCAGCTGGTGTGAGAGCCACACAATGGAAAATCCTTTACCAGACAGTCTTCCAGGTTCCTTTTGCTTCTGCCTGTCTATAGCTTATAGCCTATAAGCTTACAGCTTATAGGGTCTTGGTTAGGTGGGCATCCTTTTGTCGGTTTTATCATCTATATTATAAGTCACTTCCCAGAGCTAAACAGAGTTTACACAGCTTGGCAGCTGTCCCACCACTCAGTCTGGGAGAAGTGTTTCCTAAATCATTGTTGATGAAGTAACAGATTTTCCAGTCTATATGTCAGTGCTGGGATCAGTACTGTTGTCTAAACAGAGAAGAAAGCAACAGGAAAACTGCCATCATTCAAAAAGGACTGTATCACTTGATATTACATAACCAGATGTCTTGGCTTGTTCACTCAAATTGGTCCACATTATTCACCAACACCAATTCTTAACAATTCATCCAAATTATAACAGGCCACACAAAGAAAGCACACACCCTTCCTCAGAAACTTGTGAAAGGGTCAACCAGCATTTTCTTAAAGCAGCAGCAATAAAAGAAAACAAGATGCATGAATTTTGTGCTACTAATTAAGCTTTGAAAATGTTCTTTTTAAAAATTTTTATTTCATAGTTTCTATTTTCACTGTCATTTTTATTTTTTTGCGAATGTTCTTAATGAAATTCAGTCCAACTAATTAAAAACTAGTGATTTCAGTTTTAATTTGTGAAATGCCCAAATATCTTTAAAAACACTTCCCTATACATTATTTACCTTTATTAGTTTTAAAATAAGTGCAGTTGATAACCAAATTACTGTACAACTGGTACCTGGAATTTAACCTTTTTCTTCATAACTCTGTAATTTCATAAATTGATCAACACTACCTTCTGCCATTTGTAGCCTACTTTCTTGGCTTTTTAATTTCCAAAGTACAATACTCCATAACAACACAAAGATAAATACACTAACTTATTTTTTAAATTATGTTTTAATGTAAACATAATCACTACTGAATACTTGCTAAGAGAAAAATTAACCTTATTTAGGGAGGCATTTTCATATGGCTAATTCAACGTTAAAGCCAATACACAAATTTATCCTAAACCTGTATACCAAAAAATTAAGTTTTAAATAACATTTTAAAAGTATAAAACCTCCTAATGAATACAATAACACAGTTGACAATCCAAGGGCTGGTGAACAAAACTTTTTAAGTGTTAACACCTCTTATTAGAAAAAAATCATTTATGAATGTACTTAATACTCAAGTCTTCACGTTTTTCTCTAGCATATGGGAGACACACTCACACAGGTCATTTTAATAATACAGCACAATACTCCGTTGAACCATCTTGCAATTGTCAATCCTCATACTCCAAAAGTACAATTTTGGGATCAAATCATTTGTTCCACAGATCCTGTAATTTGTTTGGGAAGTGGCTCTCTGACTGAAGCCCCTGGGAAGCCGGGGTGGAGTCATTTGTCGGACTGTCGTGTTCAAACCGAGATCTGTAATTACTGGCCTTCTCATACAACTTCAAAATGTCAAATAGTTTTCTTATTATGGAGTTGGGGTTTATTTATAGGTTTTATTTATAGGTTCGACACCATGACACTTGCAAAACTAACAAAATAAAAAAGTTATACTTGATCCTGGCAGCATAAGAAGTAGTAGTTTTAAGCTCCCTGAAGGGCAAGATAAAGAACGCTGCAGGAGCCGCAGGCAGTTTCAGGAAAGAGGTAATGTTGCTATAAAGAGAAACCGATCTCTTAAGTACCATGAGCTGGGTTTTCAGTGTTGTGATGAGAAGCTAGTAACTAAAACACCAAGTTTGCTTAAAAGCCGGCAGAAAACTCAGGCTGAGTATATTAAATGAAGCCATTCAATTTAAAGAAAAACCTTTTTCTTGAAGTATCACAGAGAGAAAAAGTACAAATGCTAAATATAGTGCTCCCCAGGAGGCCAGCAGGAGCCCCTCACGTCCTCTTCCAGACACTTCCCTCCATAGGTGACCACTCTCCCCTGACTTAACAATGCTGTCTTTCTGAGTTTTTTAAGTTAGACTGTGTTAGAAATTTGTTTTTGTTTTTGTTAAGAGTTTTAGGAAATCTATGCTACAGTGCCAAACAGCACACCCCCAAATTCCACAGGACTCAACTCTCCCTGGGGTGCTTCTCAGTACCCATGTGGACATCTTGGGTGGGTTGCAGGGAAATGAGATTTGGTTTTGTCCCACTAGTCACTGAACGGTGACTGGTAACTTTTCCCCACTGCGTGCCACCTAGGTGAACCCAGACACCTAAGAGCCAGCAAACCTGCCTCCTGGGAGAAAAACAGGGCAAATGCCAGCCCATGGGGGTTTTAGATCAAGTCATGCTGAGGAAAATGACATCCAGGACTTACCTCAGGCAAGCTGTCCCCCGACAGCCTCCAAGCAACCTGCATCTGACTGTAATTTCATGGGCTTGTCAATCTTGTTTACAATTACTTTTAGCCTCCTTGGTTGCTGTTTTGGCAAAGGAGTTCCGCGTCATTTACTCTCTCAATATTCATTTACTCTGCACCATCTCTGCACCAGTCCAGGGAATGGGCAGTATCAAGTTCTAGGGGAGACGAAGGCCCAGGGTGCTGGAGGAACATGAGGAAGGCTCTGGACCCACCAGCGTGGGGTGAGTGTCGGGACCCGTTCAGAAAAATTTCATGGGGAGTCCTGCAGGATAAGGGGATATTGGCTAGGGAAAAGCTGCAGCATTCCGGACACTGCAAACTCCACGTGCAAAGGTTGGGAAGGGAAAATGCATGTACGGTATGGGAACTTCACAGAAACTGATTTAGCTGGTGTTCCCGAGAAATAACTGAAATCTTAGAGAAATCTCAGGGACGATAAGATTAGGTACTTCCAAAATCCAATCAGCTGTCACACAGAAGAGGAATTAGGATACAATGTAAGGCTGTGGGAAAGTTACCAGCATCAGAATCAGGCAGCTGTTGGAAGACATCAGCTTAATCGCTTACTTCGAGATTAACTTTAGAGAGACTTAGCTTCCCTATCTATAAAAGAGGAAGGATTTCCTTAAGGTTGTTTTAATCAGTGGCGATAAAATATATGCAAATTAACTGACTCCCAGCTACTATAGTTAGACCAATTTTAGGCCCCAAGGGTTCAATGGGTAGAAGATGAAGGAGACACATTTGTCTTCAACAGAAGGAGCTTTTCAATAGTTAAACCTGCACAAATAGGGAAGGGAGTGCCCTGTAAGAAAGGGAACTCGTCATCACTAGAGGTAATCAAGCAGAGGAGCAGGATGAAACCCTTGGTGAGAAGGCCTCAGAGGCAGACTGACAGTGGGGAGAGTGGGACAGATGAACTCTGGGCTTTTAGGACTGACGGTCTCATGACTTCTGTTTCAACAGTTCCAAGGTTAAATTTCTGTACATGTAAGCCTCACTCAATGTGATACTGTTCAAAACTGAATTTCCTTACATGTCTTTTTTTCTCATCAGAAATAATTCTAAATGAATACCTCATTCTTGGAAAAAATTGAAATGGCCCATCAAACTATGAAATAGGAGATGAGGGAATATAACAAGCAAAAAGTAGTATGTAGAGCTCAAGAAAGAGACAATGGAATATGTTTTACACATAGCTATTTCTAACTAAAATTAAGCTACTGATCTCTCTTCATTTTCCCTCCAAATAGTTCCACTAGGCCCCAGACAGACTGGAAATCAGGATGGAATACGTTTACTACACAGGGACATGAATCAAGTTGCATAAACCTTACAAAAATACTGTGCTAATATTTGCCCTCAGGCACAGACACGCCCATTTGGATGTTAGTCCATATTTCTATCTTAAGCTCCAGCCCCCACCCCTTTACAGCCAAAAGCAGAAGAAGCCTTCAGAAAAGAAAACAGCTAAAGTCACTTTGAAAGGTTTGAGATGTGCTAATCACAGTGCATCCCAGCCAAGAAGCTGGAATCTCACAACTGGACCATCCTGCCAGCCTCTCTTCCCGCCAAGGAGTCTGAAGCCAGTGGCGGTCCGGCCAGAGAAACCCAATCCTCACCAACAGTGTCCCTGACTATAATTTATCTCAAAGAAACAGAGAAAAATACTCTCCACTCACCCCCACGAAGCATTACCTTGTCTCTGATCAGCCAGGTGACTTGGGAAGTCACTAACTCATTTTTCTCTGGCTCGGTTTCCCAGGTTAGAGCCCTCTAAGGCTTTTTCCAGCTTTAAAATCCTCTGCCTGTAGGTTTTAATCTCAGGTTATATTAGGTTCTGTAACCCTGCTGGTTGTCAGCGTGCCTCTAGAAACCATAAAATATTTTTATGCCTATTCAGATTTCCAGGGCTTTGTGCCCTGATAAAACGGGGTCAGCAAATTAATGAAAGGAAACTCTTAAAAAAGACTTTTAAAAGGCATGCCAAAATGCAACTCAGAAGAATAGTATTTAGGGCAACTGAAATGTATATGTTTATCAAAATAACAAGTTGTATACCTTAAAAATATACAGTAAAAAGTACAGGAAAGGAATGTATAATTGCTACTAAAAAGTAAAGGTAAGGTCAAGAAAAGAAAGGAAATAATATATGTCGTTGCTGCTGTTGCATTTATCTGTGCTGAGGCCTTCCATGTGCTGTGAGTTGGGAGTACAGAGATAAAGACAAGCCACTAACTGATTTCAAGGAGTGGTCTGTGAGTGGGACCAGTAACATCTTTGCTTGGGAGCACCCTGGGACAGGAGGGGTCTTGCCAGGCCAGAGTCCACTGGAGGTTTGAAGGAATAGCCAGATCTGGGTTCTAGTCTCTGCTCTGCCACTCCCAAGTAGACACAAACCTGAACAAATTAATGTTCTGTCTCGGTTTCCTCCTCTATAAATAAGTGTAGGGAGCAGCGATTTCATTCCTAATGCAGCACAGGGCCTGGCCTGCTGCAGCCACTCAACACCAGCCGAGTGCTGCCTGTGCATTCCTGCCCTTCCCTCCCATCTTGTTTCTCAGTCCCTGGGCCATTCCCCTTCCTGTTTCTGGGCTTCCTGTGCTACGGGGCTTCAGAGATTTCCAATTTTACACCCCTCACTCTTGACTAATTGGTTTTGACTTGGCCGGAGAGGTAGCGCTGCTGTTACCATTTTACAGACTGGGAGACTCGACTCAGAGAACCACACCCAGGTCACACAGGCAGACTTCAAACAGGGTGATGATCCCAAGCTCTGGAGGGGGCAACACACACCACCCACTCTGAGTCCACTGATCCACGTGACCGCTAGGGAGGCGAATTATAGGTGATTCACCGGCAGTGGTAAAGGGAGCCCCACCGGCAGGGAGGCGAATTATACGTGATTCACTGGCAGTGGTAAAGGGAGCCCCACATTTATTCACTATTGTCTCTGTAATTTACTAATTAAAGGTATGTTCTTACCCTTTTGAGATAATCTTTATAAACACTCCCCGAGGCTTGCATGTTGGTAAATTCCCTCTTAAGAGGGAAATGGCCCAGAAAACCGTCTTTCCCCCTAATTAACTCTGCAATATTAGAAACTTGAGTAATGATCTGGGTGTTTATCACCATATTCCCTCTGCTCTAAGATGACACACCTGATGTAACAGGTGTTTCAGCAAAGTTATTTTAAAGAAACAGTACATCCAAAGTACCTAGTGACTGAGAAGGTCACGGTGATTTCAGAAGCTGTAAAGTGTGGCCAACTCGCCTTTCGGAATTGAGGAAATGTAGTAAATGACTTCCTCCCACTTTTGCAAAAGGCCTGGAGTGTGTCACATGATGTCTAAAGGCCCTTCCAGCCTCATAGGCAGCTGTTCCTGGGTTAATTATTAGCAGCGGGAGGGAAGGAGCAGGCCACCTCATTTCCTGAGGGCAGGCTCTGGGTTTGGCCTGGGGCCGCTCCTACCTGATGACCAGCTCTCCTTTCAGACCTGAGTGAAGTGGCCAGCCCTGGCCCCCAGTCTATCCTTCCACTGCACCTGCCTCCAGGGATCTCAGAACTGCCAGGACTCCTTCTGCCCCTGGGAAGCTGAGCTTCTCAGCAAATAGAGCTCTATCAGACTCTTGCTCGCTCACCTTTGGGGACACACGCACTGGCTCTGAGCCAAGGATCTGATGAGGCTAGTCATGGGGTGGGGGTAACTGATAAACTAGGGGTCAACAACCTGGGTGTAGCAGGGGCCTGGGTCTCTGGAGGATCCAGGACAGCCTCAGTGTGTCTGAACCCTGAGCCTTTTTCAACCTTCCAGGAGAGAGGCTCAGGCAGCAAGAAATCGCCCTGGGTGGCTGCGAAAAAGGTGGATCTGACCACAGATGGTAGTGAACCTTGGAGGGGAAGGAGAGGGCAGTTCAGGCCAGCAGCTACAAAGGGCATGGGCTCTGATGTGCTCAGGTTGAACAAAACAAGCCAACCAACAATTTTGTGTGTTTTTTAAAAAAGTTGAACTCGTAATATCTATACAATCATATACTCCACTCTTTCTCATCACTATCCAACATTTGTCTAGGTATTTCAAACACTTCCCTGACCCTTTTTGTTATGAGCCTATGATATTCTACCACATAGGTGTACATATCCGTGGCTGGGTATTCAGATGACTTCTCATTAGCAGAGTTCAGATTTCAGAAAGAACCCACAGTAAACCCAGACAAGGAAGAGGAAGCATGTCACCAAGGACAGGCACCAATGCCAAGGAAGTGGGGGTCCTGATGAGTCCTGAGTTAGGGCAAAAACACCAAAGAGAGTGAGAACGAGATGACAGACAGGGGCTGGGCCACCACCTAGAGGAGGATGGCAGAATACAAGCAAGGTAACTGACGATGATTTGGGCAAAATCGCCAAGTTAACTGTGTTCTGTCTTTTCCACCAGATAGAACAATCTTTTACACTGGAAAGGATGAAATTAAAGGGGATGGGAAGGCATTCCCTCAGCACTCCCCATAACCCAGGAGAGAACCCACACTCATCATCTTACTGGGCTCTCACATCAAAAGAGGGGACCAGGTTTCACCCATGAGGTTAACTCATGTGTTTCTGAGGTGACCCAGCAGCAGGGCAGAATCCAAACCCAGTGGCTCCTGACAAAGCCCTGCTCCTCCCACTACCTCTTCTGGCCTTTTCTTTTCTTCTGTTCTTTTACATCTCTGGTAAACAAGTATGTCTTTTTTTTTTTTTTTTTTAATTGTAAAATATACGGGACCTAAAGTTTGCCATTTTAACCATTTTTATGTGTACAATTCAGTGGCATTAATTATATTCACAATGTTGTGCAACCATCACCACTATTTCCAGAAATTTTCCATCATCCCAAACAGAAACTCTGTACCCATTAGGCAGTAACTCCCTGTTCACCCCTCCTCCAGCCCCTGGCCACCTCTAATCTACTTTCTGCCTCTATGAATTTGCCTAGTGTAGATACATAAGCGGAACCATACAGTATTTGTCTATTTGTGTCTGGCTTATTTCACTTAGCATAATGTTTTTAAGGTTCCTCTATGTTTTGGCATGTATCAGAACTTTCTTTTTATGACTGAATGATATTCTATTTTTGTTTATCAACTCATCTGTCATTGGACATTTGGGTTGTTTCTGCCTTTTGGCTATTGTGAATGGTGCTGCAATGTTTATATTCTACCCTTTCAGTGTACAAGTATCTGTCCGAGTCCATTTTCAATTCTAGGAGTGGAATTTCTGGGTTATATTGTAGTTCTATTTATAGCTTTTTTTTATTGTTTTGAGACAGAGTCTTGCTCTGTTGCCCAGGTTGGAGTGCAGAGGCATGACCTCGGCTCACTGCAGCCTCCTCTGCCTCCGAAGCTCAGTGGATCTTCCCATCTCAGCTTCCCTAGTAGCTGGAACCACAAACAAGCATGCGCCACCACGTCCGGCTAAGTTTTTGTATTTTTGGTAGAGATGGGGTTTTGCCCTATTGCCCAGGCTGGTCTCAAACTCCTGAGCTCAAGCGATCTATCCACTTTGGCCTCCCAAAGAACTGAGGTTACAGGCCTGGGCCTCTGCGCCTGGCCCTATGCATAGCTTTTTGGGGAACAACCAGATTGTTTTCTTCAGAGGCTGCAATATTTTATATTCCCACCACAATGTAAGAGGGTTACTATTCCTCCACATCCTTCCTAATACTTGTTAGCTTCCTGTTTTTGACCATAACCATTCTAGTAGGTGCAAAGAGGTGTCTCATTGTGGCTTTATTTACATTTTCCATAACGACTAATGATGTTGAACATCTTTTCATGTGTTTACTGGCCATTTGTGCATCTTTAGAGAAATGTCTATTCAAGTCTTCTGCCCATTTTTAAAATGTGGTTTGTTTTAGTGTGGGTTGTTGACTTTCAGGGTCTTGCTCTGTCATATAGGCTGGTGGGCAGTGGCATGATCTTGGCTCAGTGTAACCTCCACCTTCCAAGTGATCCTCCAGCCTCAGCCTCCCTAGTAGCTGGGACTACAGGCGCACATCACCATACCCACCTACTTTTTATGTATTTTGTAGAGATGGGGTTTTGCCAGGTTGCCCAGACTCAACTTGAATTCCTGGACTCAAGTGATCTGCCTGCCTCAGTCTCCCAAGGTGCTAGGTTCACAGGTGGGAGCCACTGCACCTGGCCTATTCTCTTATTCTCTAGGCTGTCTTTTCACTTTCTTGATAATGTCTTTGGATGCAAAAAAGCTTTAATTTTCATGCAGTCCCAATTTATTTTTCTTTTGTTACTTGTGTTTTTGGTGTCACATCCAATAATTCATTGCTAAATCCAAGGTCATAAAGGTCTACCCACATGTTTTTTCCTAGGAGTTTTATGGCTTTAGGTCTTTTTTTTAAGGTCATTGATCCATTTTGAGTTAATTTTTGTGTGTGGTGTGAGGTAGTAACTGCTCTGGTCTTTCTGAGCGGAGTCCCTCCCCAGCACGATCTTCTGGCAGAGCTAACATCCCTACACAAAACGGCTAGGTCTGAGTCTTTAAAAATTCATCACTGCCACATAGGCAGCCTGCCCAGTGGCTGGTACCAAGCAGGTGCTCAACAACTCACTGTGGGATGAATGGAGGGTAAGGATGGATGGATGGATGGATGGATGGATGAATGGATGGATGGTTGGTTGGATGGATGGTTGGTTGGATGGTTGATGGATAAACCACTGGGGGCACTTGCCATCCCTGCACTCACTTCTTATGACTGCTGCAAGACTGCCCACAGCTGGCTGGGAGACTCTTTTATAACAAAGGAAATCTAATAGGCTAAACATATTAATAATTAAATATCTATCAACACACTCCTATTAACCTAAAAATGACCCAAGATCGGCTCACGCCTGTAATCCCAGCATTTTGGGGGGCTGAGGTGGGTGGATCACCTGAGGTCAGGATTTTGAGATCAGCCTGGCCAACATGGTGAAACCCCGTCTCTACTAAAAATACAAATTAGCCAGGCACAGTCATAGGCACCTGTAAGCCCAGCTACTAGGGAGGCTGAATTAGGAAGAATCACTTGAACCCGGGAGGCGGAGGATGCAGTGAGCCGAGATTGTGCCATTGCACTCCAGCCTAGGCAACATAGTGAGATTCTATCTCAAAAAAAAAAAAAAAAAAAAAAAAAAAAATATATATATATATATATATATATATATATATATCTCCACAAGATCAAACTCTTGCACCTAACTGGACAAGACAGAGGGAGAGTCTTGACCCTGGAAAGTCCAATGTACCCTTGCCAGTCTCCTGGTTCAAGTCCCTCATTGCACAAATGAAGAAACCCAAGGGCAAAGCAGGGCATAGCAAGGACTTCCAAAGCCAGACCCCACCAAACACCGGTCTCAGTGATGACCCACTGCAGATAAGCAACAGAAATATATGAAGTTAGTCTGAACTGCTTCACAGAGGAAGGGTGGCCCTCTGGTTCTAAAAACCTCCAAAGGGGATGGGAAAATGAACCCTGAGTCCTAGATCTCCTTTTGCTCCACCAGGGTCTCATGCTTCACTGGCTGTTCCCAGGTTGTGCCAAGCTTGTTCCTCCAGCCTTGGGTGTTTGCATGCGCTATTCCCTCTCCTTGAGCACCCTTCCCTCAGATATGCACCTGGCTCTCTCCATCAGTTTCTTCACGTACCTGCTAACAGTTTACCTCATCAGTGAGGCCTTCCCTGATCATTCCTTCTCCCTCTCACCCTACTTTAGATTTCCTCCTGAATGTAAGTTTCTAAAAGGCAGGGATTTCAGTAGTGAACTGCCATCTCCCTGGCACCTAGAACAGTGTCCAGTACATATGAGGCACTAAGTATCTATGGAATGGATTAATAAATTGATAAAACTGGGAACCCCACATTCAGGGTATAGCATGTTGCTAAGTGTCACAGAGGGGAAGGCAGATGGGTGGGGACTGCCTGCCCTGCAGCCACAGAGGCACCCAAGTTTACTCCTGGACCCACGGGCTGTCCAGGGCTCCTGGGCCTGTGGCAAGGACAGGGAGGGCTGGGACACTGTACAGTCAAAAACTCCCTCACCTTTTGGTCAGGTCCAAGATGCTGGTAGCTGCTCCCTTGCTAATCAGGCCATAGAAAATGGAGCCTCTACCCATAGGCGCTTAAGAAATGTGTGTGAAATGCACAAACGAATGAATGAACAAACAACTAATGCATGCAGGGCTTAGACCTGCACTTTTAGAAGGCCTGTGTCAGCGCTAACACAGCATACCATTCCAACGGGGCTGAGAGGCAGTCTGACCGAGTAATTCCGTTTCTAGGAACCTGCTGTCAGGATATATTCAGACATGAAAAAATGTTTTAGTTGCAGAGATTTTCCTCCCAGCAACACTTGTAACACTAAAAATTACAAACAAAAAAGCTACTTGCCAACTTCGGAGGGCCAGTTAAGCCACAAAACAGCCACAGGATGTCTGTGTGATTAGAATATTAAGAAGCTTGTTATAAAGTTGTATCTACAGGATAACCACAACTAATTAAAACAACAAAGGAATTTGAAAGACAAAAAAATCTCACAGGTGTTAGCTTTTCTATTCTTTCAAATTTTCTGTTATTTCCTAAATTTTCTATGATGAGCAATGATGAGTTAGAAGACAGTCAAACTGACAGAATTTATTTATTTTTTAAATACTGTCACCTAATGCTTTATTGGTGCTAGGGTGTTAAACTGCTTAAGTCTCCATCCCCTGACTCCCTGCTGCCTCCTGTCTCGTTTCTGCATCCCCAACTCTGCTTCCTCTTCCTGGGTCCCCTCCCCCTAACCCACCTTGCCCTAGCACTTCTGCAACACTCCGCCTTGTAAGCCATACCTGGACCCACTCCTCCCTCAGAACCCAGCTCCAGGGTTGGGCTGCCTCCTCTACTTCCCAGATCTGTGGCTTTGGACAAGTTACTGAAACTGAGACTCCGTTTCCTCCTCAGGAAAATGAGGCTGACATTATTAACCCACAGGGTCCTCCTCAGCACTCCCAGGTGCTGAGGCTGTGAGCTGCTCTAGACACTGCCCCACACTGGAGCCCAATCTGCTGATTCTACTCAGCCTCAAGAAGAGCTACTACTGGTGCCCTGATGCACAGGGAGAAGAGTCTTGATCCTTAGTCTGCATAAATCTGGGCACCTGCCCTCTCCTGAAGGCAGCAGAAGAAAAGTAGGTTTGCTCTTGGCTCCCAGATCAACATGATGGCTTCTTGGTTGAAACTACCATTCCGCCCCACCCCCCACCCCCGTGGAGTCCTCCACGCCTTAGAGATCTCACAGCCCAACCCTCGCTCCTCAGAGCTGATGCCCAATATGTGAGTCCCCTTTAGACCGTGTTCCTGACAATGTCACCGAAGGCCTGGCTACTGCCATAGCTGGGCTCCTGTCCACAGCGACATGCTCCAGTGCCCTGGCTCAGAGCTGGGCTCTCTTGCTCCCTTTTGATCACAGGGCTTTACTCATTCTTCCTTCAAAACCTGCATCCATCCCTCTCTCTAATACCAGCTGTGAGGCAGGTGCTGGGGTATGAGGATAAGAGGCTGTCTCAGGTCCTAGCTCTCTGGGAACTCACAAACCAATTAGAGAGAGAGAAGCATGCAGAAATCACAGGTTTCCATGCGGGGAATGCTAAAACAGAGGACCTTCCAGGGGGTGACTGACCATGGCTCAGCCTCGGGCAGAAAGTGATGCCTTCTAAGGGGAATATATCTGTGAAGCTAGACTGTGAGGGATGAGATATCAAGCAACAACATCAGATCACCCCATACATCTCCCAGAGTTCTCACTGGGCTCTTACCATCAGTCTCCATCATCACCCACAGTCTGATTCCAATGGAACCCGATGGACACCAGATGCCTGGTTACACCTGCCCCTTTGAGGTGTCTCCAAGCAGCCAGGCAGAAAGCTGGGTATACTTTAAGCTGTGCATGTTTTTTCTCTACCATATCCTCCACAAGGATCCCCATCATTAATCATGTTCTGGATGAATGCCACTCAGTGCGGTCTCCGGACCAGTGGCTTCAGCATCACTGAATGCCTGTTAGAAATGCAGAGCCCCAGGCCCCACCCCGACCTACAGAATCTGAATCATTTTAAAGTGGGAGAGGCTGCGCTCTCCATCCTAATTCCAACTTCCTCCTCTTCACTCTGTCGCCAACTGCCATCTTTTGGTGCCTTCAACATCTACTAAGCGAACCAACACCAACCTCTGGAGTGTCCATGTCAGGCAGAATCACCTCAGCCCCACCCTGCCCTGGGTGGCAGACACCAACCACAGCTCTCTCTACCTCAAGCTGTGGACACATGTCCCACGGCAGTCCCTCTGTCCAGACAGCTGAGCCAGCACTGCCTGAGTACTTAGCATGCCGCTGTGTCACCAGATCACCACACAACCCTGTGAGGTAAAGAAACCACGGACATTTCACTATGGAGAGGTGGTTGAGGCTCAGGAGGCTGGAGCTGGGCCTTGGAGTGAGCACGTGGGGGTGTGGGGATGGTCCCAGACTTATCACTATGCTGAGAGTTAACACTGAGCACGGCAGCCTGGCCGAGCCACCTCTGTGGAAGCTTGGAGCTGAGGAAGGACATCTGGATCTGAAGTGAGGAAAAGGCCCTTGGCTGAGCGCTAGAACTAAGAGGCAAAAGTCATGGAGAATACGTGGGAGAGGAAGTAGAGGCCAGACCCTGAAAAACTCTTCAGTAGTGGACTGAGGCGCCCGGACTTCTGAGGAGACGGAAGGGTAGTGAGGTTTCGGGAGTAGGCTGGTCAGTCAGCAGCACGCTTGTTTGATATCCGTCCCATTCCCTCACCCCACGTCCATCTGGGACTTGCTTCTCTGACCCTCCTGCTGTGGCAAGATCCTGATTCTCCCAGGTGCATGAGGCTCTACTTCCTGACCAATCATCCTCACACAGTCCTCAGCCCTCTGTGACCCCCATCCCGGGCTAGGACAAAGCCTGGCTCCCAGGCTGCCCTACCAGTGGGTTCCCCAGCTGGCTCCTCAACAGCAAAGGCTTATCAAGAGTCATATGAGGCCAGGCACAGTGGCTCACGCCTGTAATCCTAACACTTTGGGAGGCCAAGGTAGGTGGACTCAAGACTAGCCTGGGCAACATGGCAAGATCCCGTCTCTACAAAAATGAGCCCACAGTTACATTCCCCTTAGAAGGCACCACTTTCTGCTTGAGGCTGAGCTATGGTCACACTTGGAAGGTCCTCTAAAAATACAAAAATTAGCTGGGCGTGGTGGTGTGTGTCTGTAATCTCAGCTACTTGGGAGACTGAGGTGGGCAGATTGCTTGAACCTGGGAGTTGGAGGTTGCAGTGAGCCATGATGGCATCACTGCACTCTAGCTTGGGTGACAGAGTGAGACTTTGTCTTAAAAAAATAAAAGTAAAAAGAGTCATATAAGATCCAGCCCCCAGGTCCTTGCCCTCTTCTCCTGTGATTGGCAGCACCTTCCCCAGGAGAGCTCCCCTTCCATGCCCAGTCTTCTCTGCTGGAATCATCAGTTTCCACACTCATCTCCTCCTACAGAAACCAGACTCTTCTCCCTCCCCTTCCACCACCATCCTGAGAAGACTGAGTAAGGGAGAGCCTCTGCCCTGGAGCAGCTCAAGAGAGGGAACTCCTTTGCAGTGTGTACCCCTTTAAAGGAAAAACAGTCTCAAGACCCACCCCTGACCCTCATACACCCCTGCACCTGGACCTATTTAGTAACTCTGAAGAAAACTGAAGCCTTTCTTGGTCTTTGGAAATTCTTTTAATAGCAAATAACCACTGCAACAACAAATCTAAGTTTACGATTAAAAATATTTAACTTTACATAAAACAGAAAACAGAACACAAAACTTAGAAATTCTTGCACTATGAACAGATTGAAGACAGGTCTGTAGGACTCTGTGAAACACAGATCTCCCCTGGAGTCCAGCTACTCAACACATGGTGGCTTAAGGACCCCATCCCAGCATCACCTGGAAGGGTGCTGGAAAGGCAGAGTACAGAGCCCAGCCCAGACCTGCTGAGTATCTATTTGCATTTTAGCATGAAAGCTTGGGAAGCCCTGACTTAGAGCGTACATTCTGCGGGGTTGGAGAAAAGATGAGGAAAAGCAAGGCCAGATGGAGCCCGCACAGAATGAGGTGATCTTCTGTGCTTTTTAAGGGAACATTTTTCTGGTAGCTGTGTGAAGGAGGTACACGCACAAGGGGCCTATTTGTGACAGTGAGCAAAAGAGGCAAACGAGAGAAGTGAGCGAACTCAGTTTGGGTGCAGTGGAGAAGAGGAGTGGGCTGGAGAAGGGATTTCTGAGGTGTGGTAGGCAGGTTCGTCCAGGGCAGGTGCGGCGGACAAGTGAAGAGTGACCTTGGGTTTCTAAGCAAGAAGACTGTGTCACTAGTGGAGAGGGCATTTTTAAGAAAGAAGGTGATGAGCTCTGTTTCAGAAACGCAGAGGAGGGCCCACGGGGCCACTCATGAGAAGTTGTGCAGACCTGATATACACAGCATTGGAAATGCCCAGTGATATGGTTTGGCTGTGTCCCCACACAAATCTCATTGAATTATAGCTCCCATAATCCTCATGTGTCATGGGAGGGACTAGATGGGAGGTAACTGAATCACAGGAGCAGTAACCCGCATGCTACTGTTGTCAGGAGAGTGAGTTCTCACAGGATCCGATGGTTTTGTAAGGGCTTTTCCCCCTTCTGCTCTGCACTTCTCTCTGCTGCCACCATGTGAAAGAGGTCGTCTTTGCTTCCCCTTCCACCATGGTTATAAATTTTCTGAGGCCTCTGCAGCCCTGTGGAACTATGAGTCAATTAAACCTCTTTCCTTAATAATTACCCAGTCTTGGGTATGTCTTTATTAGCAGTGTGAGAATGGACTAATATACCCAGAGATGACCAGACTGGAGACACAGACCTATGAGCCCCTGACAGGACTAGCTGAGTTTACCTGAAAAGGCCTACAGGACATAAGAGCAGAGGATAAAGGGAACAGGCAGCAGAGGAAGAGCCAAGGTGGGCTGGAAGGCAAGAGGGGAGAGGAGCATCACAGAAGCCCTGGAACAGAGAATAATTTCTCCGACCAAATGAGCTGAGATATGAGAACCTGCCTCTGGTCTTAACAAGTGAGCAGTCCCTGGACATTGTGGCAAGAGCAGTGTTGCTCAAGTGGCAGGTGGGGAAGCCTGGTAAGTGCAGGACGGACTGTTCTAAGTGCCTAAACGTCCCACCTGAGGCCGCGAGTTCCCTTTCATCAAAATTGTGTCTTTCCACACACCTATGCTTGCAGCAGCATTATTCACAACAGCCAAAAGGCAAAGCAACCCAAGTGTCTATGAACAGCAGAATGGATAAACAAAGTGTACTGCAAACATACAACAGAATAGTATTCAGTTTTAAAAGGAAGGAAATTCTGTCACATGCTACAACATGGATGAACCTTAAAGCATTATACTATGTGAAATAATCCAGTCACAAAAGGACACTATATAATTCCACTTAAGTAAAACACTTAGAATAGTTGAATTCATAGAGATAAAAAGTAGAATGGTGGCTGCCAGGAGCTGGGGGAGGGAGTTATTGAATGGGTATAGAATTTCAGTTTAGTAAGATGAAAAGAGTTCTATGGATGGATGGTGGTGATGACTGCACAACAATGTGAATGTACTTAATACCAATGAATTGTGCACTTAAATAGCATTAACATGTAAATCTTATGTGTATTTCACTATGATTAAAAAATTAGACATCACTCCTTTTTTATAGGTATAGAAAACCTGAACTCCTTCAGGAGTTCGAGACCAGCCTGGCCAACATGGTGAAACCCCATCTCCACAAAAAAAAATACAAAAACTAGCCAAGCACTGTGGTGCACATCTGTAATCCCAGCTACTCGGGAGGCTGAGGCAGGAGAATGGCTTGAATCTAGGAGGCAGAGATTGCAGTGAGCCAAGATTGCGCCACCGCACTCCAGCCTGGGTGACAGAGGGGACTCCATCTCAAAAAAAAAAAAAAAAAAAAAAAAGAAAGAAAGAAAACCTGAACTCTTGGAAGTGAATGGTATTTCTCATCAACAGAAGTGAAAGTAAATGTTTTTCAGTTACTGCAAACTGTTCCTCTAGGAGGCTTGTTGGTGAGAGGGAAGGGAGAAATCAGGTGATGATGACCTAAAGATGGGGCCAGCTCCATGTCCAGGTGGTAGGAAGTTAGTGGAGAGGTAAGCCTGAGCCAGAGACATTTACTTTTCTCAGACTGGAGGAAAGGCAGCAAGAAAAGAAGGGCCAGAAAGTGAAGAGAGAGGGTAAAGGAGGCTCGCACAGACGGGCTCGAGCAGACGGGCTCGAGCATCGCAGGGCAACAGGTGGAGGTGGTGGGGTCACCTGGAGAGGTGAGGATGGCAGCCAGAAGACTTGGAGCGGGGAGAAAGCTCAGGTGGAAGGAGGATGGTACAGACTGAGAGCAGGGAGGGCCCAGCTGGCCACAAAGCACAGAGGACATTATCGGAAACTGTCAGGAAACCCTGGGCAGCAGACCTCAAAGGGCAGTCCCGGCAGCGAAACCAGTGGCATCATCATAGAGCTTGTTAGAAATGTAAACCTACCGGCTTCACCAGAGGCTCTGATTCAGACCAAGAGAATCACACACTCTGGGGGTGGGGCCCAACAGCCTCTCTTAACCAGCCTTCCTGGTGATATGCTATAGTTTGAGAAACACCACTACAGGATGTGGAAATTCAATAGAAGGTATACATCATCTTTTTCACATAAAAACGAAAAGAAAAAAAAGGCAGCCTAGCAACTCCTACATAGAGAAATTCAGCAAGAAATGCCTAACTGCTTCAATGCCAATACAACTCATTTCCATAGCTAGAGAAATGCCAAAGGGTATTAACCAAACAAAAATACATGGCCTTTCTGACAGACTTCCTCGGATGAGATGTAGAAAACACACCCAAGATCTGGGGGCTGGAAATTCTGAGACATGGGTACCAGTTGCTGCTCTGCCATTGACTGTGTTCCCTTGAGTATGTTACATCCCTTGCAGAACCTCGATTTTCTCCAGCTACAAAAGAGGGAGCTGGAAAAGGCTTTTCTAAGGTCTCTTCCAGTTCTGACACTGTGACACGCTCTGTCCTATAAAAAGTGACCCCAAACTAAATGCTTTTAAGCAGCTGTGTGGGGTCGGAAGGAGGGGGGAAGTACTTTTTTTTTTTTTTTTAAGAGACAAAGTCTCGCTTTTTCGCCCAGGCTGGAGTAAAGTGGTGCAATCTTAGCTCACTAAAACCTTTGTGCCGCGCTCCCCAGCCCACCACGGGTTCAAGCCATTCTCCTGCCTCAGTCTCCCAAGTAGCTGGGATTACAAGTGTCCACCAGCACTCCTGTGTAATTTTTTGTATTTTCAGTAGAGACAGGGTCTCACCAAGTTGGTCATGCTGGTCTTGAACTCACCAAGTTGGCCAGGCTGGTCTTGAACTTCTGACCTCCGGCGATCCACCCGCCTCTGCCTCCCAAAGTGCTGGGATTACAGGCATGAGCCACAAAGCAGTAAAATCTAATAACACGGTTAAACCAGAAAGTCTTTCCAACATTCAGCAGTACTAGTATCTTGCATTCTAAGAACTGGAACATTCCTTTACTAACTGGCTTTTCCATTAAAGCTGCTGATGCCTAGAATAATAAAAACACAACCGCACTGGACAATGTTCTTAAAGTTCACACGACTGGGATGCTTCCCAGAAAATAGCTCCATTATCATCACATTCTCATCCTATAATACTTTGCAATCCAAGAAGGGAAGGTTTGTATCTTCTTCTAGGCAGAAAGTGAGTTGAAGAACCAAACTGTACGGATCCCAGGGCCTGACCTCTTGACCGGAGTGTCTGGGCATCTGATATTACAAATCTAGGCTTCCTGATAAATGGTCCTATAGTGACCTTGTTACTGGGATCTCTAGATGCTGGCTTCCTGCCCGGTTTCTCTATATCCAAGTCCCTGTCTGCACCTACTGTTCATCCAATGCCCATCCTCTTGTGTCTGGGTCCCCTGTGCCACCTGCTTCCCTGCCTTTGCCAAGGTCAGCAAAACAGTCATGATCTCAGAACTAGGGCTGGAACAGGGATGTGGGCGTTGGTGCAGGAAGAAGAGGTGGAAGTGTGAGCACTAGAGGAAAGAAGATAAGGCCCGGGGTGACTCCCACCTTCTGCCCTTCCTTGCTTACACACCCTGGCTCTTAAATTCTATTAGAAATTGGTCAGTGGGAAGCACAGCTGGCTTGTTCGCCTCTCTGTGCATCTATCATAAACCCGGTCCCTGCTCCTCCATCCAGCCTGGGTATGTGAGTGAGGTCCCAGACTCTACCAGTCCCTGTGGCAGGAAGGTACTATAGTGAGGTGAGGGCTGACAAAAGGCCAGTGTGGCAGGCACAAAGCTGGGGAGTGGAACCCTACTGGAGGTGGGACCACAGAAGTGTGGGGACCAAAGCCGCAAACATCAGGCTTGCAGGCCATGAAGAGATTAATTTTGTCTTTATCCACGTAGAACATTCCTAGTGCTAGAGGGTTTTCCATGTTGGTTCACCCTGCACTGATCTCAACCTCCAAGTCACTCTTAAGTAGGGTGACCACCCGTCCTGATTTACCTAGGGCAGTCCCAGCTGAGGCCTGTCAGTCAGGTGCAATTATTAATTGCACCCCCTTTATTCTCAAATTGTTCTGGTTGGAATGATAAATTGTAGTTGCACTATTTTTGGGGTTCTAGGCCTGTGAAGTCAGAGTTGCAATTAGAGAAGGCCACTCAGGATTAGCAGGGATCCCCAACCTGGTAAGTCTCACCCCTCATCAAATATTCCATTTGCCTCTCCAATATCCCTGCCAAATCATCCTCTGCCTTCTGCTTGTATACTTGCAAAGACAGCAGGCTCACCATCTTCTCAGGAAGCCTTTTTTTTGGGGGGAAAGCTTTGTTATACAAAGAGCAGGATTCAAACCTGTATACAGTATGATTGCAACCTAAATAACAACATCCAGGCTGGGTGGGGAGGCTCACGCCTGTAATCCCAGCACTCTGGAAGGCCGAGGCAGGTGGATGACTTGAAGTCAGGAGTGCCAGATCAACCTGGCCAACATGGCAAAACCCCATCTCTACTAAAAATACAAAAAATTAGCCGGGCGTGTTGGCTCACGCCTGTAATCTGTTACTCAGGAGGCTACAGCAGGCGAATCACTCGAACCCAGGAGACAGAGGTTGGAGTGAGCCGAGATTGTGCCACTGCACTCTAGCCTGGGTGACAGAGCAAGACACCACTTCAAAAACAAAAACAAAAAACACATCCCTCAGCAGGGAAAGGTATGGGGGTGGAGGAAAGCAGAAAACCTGTTGACTTTCCCCTTGTACCTCCTTCCATCTCCTTCTCCTCGTTCAACAAATATTTACTGAGTGCAGCTGATGGTCCTGGCACTGTGCTTGGCACTGGGGACAAAAGGGTGAGTTCAAACAGACTCAAAGTGAGGGGCATTCTACAAAATAATTGGCTTCTACTTTCCAAAAACGTCAAGGTCCCGAAGGACAAAGAACAGTTGGGGGCTGTCCTAGTTTAAAGGAAACTAAAGAGACACGAAAACTGTATGCAACCCATGATAAGAGGTTTTTGTTTGTTTGTTTTTTTGCTATAAACAAGGATATCACTAAAACAACTGGCAAAACTTAATGTCTAGGCCGGTCATGGTGGCTCATGCCTGTAATCCCAGCACTTTGGGAGGCTGAGACGGGTGGATTACTTAGGAGTTTGAGATCAGCCTGGCCAACATGGCGAAACCCCATAGCCACAAAAAGATACAAAAATTAGCCAGGTGTGGTGGCACATGCCTGTAATCCCAGCTACTTGGGAGGCTGAGGCAGGAGAGTTGCTTGAACCCAGGAGGGAGAGGTTACAGTGAACCAAGATCATACCACCGCACTCCTGCCTGGGTGGCAGAGTGAAGTAGACTCTCTCTCAAAAAAAGAAGTATATAAATCTTAAGGTCTATAGATTAGGTAAATGGTGTTGTAGCAATATTACTTTATTGATTCTAAAATTTGTATTGTAGTTATGGAAGAGAATATAATTGCTTTTAGGAAATATATGTAGGGGTAAAGGAGGCATTGATAAATAATCCTCAAATGTTTCAGGAGAGAGATAGATACACAGAGAGGGATAAAATAAAAAGGATAAAATGGTAATGTTGGGGAATCTGGGTGAAGAGTTTATGGGACTTCTTTGATTTATTCTTATAACTTTCCTATGGGTCTGAATTGGATCAAACATTAAATGAAAAAAATAAAACTTAGAAAAAGTTAAAAAAGAAAGAAAAAGAGACCCTGCCTTCAAAGAGCTTACAGTGTAGCTGGGAGACAGGTACTAATACAAATAATCACACTATCTAAACTGCGAAATTGCCACTAGGAAACGTGCTATAATGGAGAGAGATCTGGTGGCATGAACATTTACAGCAACAGTTTACCTCAAGTCAGGAAGGTGAGTGAAGGCATCGGCAATCATGGAGCTGAGACCTACAGGAGAAAGTAACCAATGGGGAGGGGGAGAAGGTTCCAGGCTCTTGCAGGCCCTGCAGCAGGAAGGAGCACGGTGATGTGAGGCTGGAAAGAGCATGAACACAACACAGGGCCTGCGGGAGATGCCGAGAGATCAGCTTTGTCTTCATTTTGAGAGCAATAGCAGTGTATGGAAGACTCCATTGTCTGTGGAGTAGAGAACCCATGGAAGTGGGAGAGGGCAGTGCTGAGAGTGGGCCAGCTGCTTTGATGAGAAGCATCGTGCATGACTTTTCTTGTGCTCCCTGACACTTTTATTTCCTAAAAGAACCATGTATGCATTTGATAATCAGACCAGGGGCAGGGCCAGGGGTGGGGAGCCAGTGGCAAAGACTGAACTTGGGCAGCTAAACTCCCCTCCCCAGGCCCAAGAGTGGCTGATGGAGCTGGCTGCTGCCTCCCTCACTGAGAACCTCTGGGCTAGCCCTTGAGCTGATGTGGCTGAGGGAGGTGACATGCATGGGCCAGGTCTCCAACCCCGCTCCTACACCAGGGGCCCCTCATCAGCACAGTGTTCAGGCAGCCATGGCCCTGCCCAGTCTTGCTTCCTCTAGGAACATCTCTTCAGGCCTGAGAACCAGGACCTGTGGTCCTGACTGGGGAGGGACCCTCACTCTCCCGCAGCGACTCTCGGCATTGAACATAGATCCAAGCACTTGTCTCAAGGGTCAGGGGTCTGACCACAAAAAGAGGGACCCCTTATCTATACCAAGTTTTGCCTTAGTTGGTTTTCCATCATTAGCTCATTTATAACAGTCAATTTAAAGGGAATAGGTGCTATGGTGATTCTCATTTTACAGGGTAGAAGTTGATGATACAATTTGGGTCGTTCTGGTTATGCTCAAGTAAATCAGAGTTGAGAAGCCAGGGGAAAAATACTCAGGGCATACTGCTCCAAAAATATAATTATCTGCAAGCCTGGCTGCTAAAACTGCCTGTTAGAACCTAAAACCAGTTTTATTTAATAACTACTGAAACAGCTTGCTGCGACTCTAAGACTAGTTTTATCTACCACCTTCATGCAACAATCAGAGCTTCCCAGCTCCCTAAGAGCTTCTCCAGTGCCAATGGACTTTCTTTCAAAACAACTCGTAACATTTCTCATTCTAATGAAACCCCCAACCTTCTCTTTGTTTTCTAGGCAAACCAAAGACCACCTGGTCCGTATATATTTCCCAAATTCTAATTCTTACTTCCCAAGTAAAATGCTTCACATTTAGAGAAATATCTGTTTTTATATTTTATTTGACTTCAACAAATGATTTGTGTAGGCACAGACTTGGGTTCAAATGCTGGCTGCAGCCAGGCACAGCGGTTCATGCCTGTAATCCCAGCTCTCTGAGAGGCCGAGGCAGGAGGATCACTTGAGCCCAGGAGTTCAAGATCAGCCTGGCAACAGAGTGAGACCCTGTCTCTGTATTTAAAAAGCAAAACAAACAAAAACCCCAAAAAGACAAATCTCGGCTGCACTGCTTACAAACACTGTGCCCTTTGGTAGTTACTTCATCTCTGAACCTCAGTTTTTTCACCCCATCTGTAAAATGGGGCTGGAAGGAATCAGTAAGCTTTTGAGGCTAAAAAGCACCATTTGTTCCCTATTGGGACTCAGTACAGAAAATTCACTTCACTCTACACTGCTTAAACATTTACTAAAAGCTTGTGTATCTTAATAGTAAATCATGGGACCTGAATTTTCCAGGACGATCCCAATTTCAAATCCTCTGTCCTAACTTTCCACATAAACCATCAAAATGTTTCAGAAATTCCAGTCTCTCAGTATCCAAACACTTCTCAGGCCTCCTCTTGCACACAGCAGCGGCACACACATTCTTTTTTCACACTACAGATCCTAATCTTTGGTTCAGAAAATGTAGTCAGCAGAGTCATGCCGGCCCCCTAAAGGAAATAGGGTCAGGGAGAAAAATCCGTGGCAGTCAGTGCTCCATTGCAACTCAGACTGGGCTGTTTCCCGGCACATCGATGTAAACGCAGCCAGGGGAGACCATGCCACAATAAGAGCATCACCCACAGAGGGACAGACACTGGGCAGAGGAGTTCAGCCCCCACCTACTTGTACCCAGGAGGCAGTCTGGCCACAGGGTTGCTGTGAAGATTAAATGAGTTAATATTTGGAGAGCACTCACTACAGTGTATGGCAGCCAATAAGTACCAGATTAGTGCTGATAACTAAAACCAGAGGCATCCCCGCCTAAGTTACTCCTGCCTAAAAGACAACACAGAAGCACCGCTTCCATCCAGGTGAAAAGAAGGAGAATCGGCACTTAGCCCTGGGCTGGGCGAGGCCTGGCCTATGTAGAGAAATGAGGCAGACCCTAACCACAGCAGGTGGGTTCTGCATTAGTAAACACCAAGAGGCTGGACTTGCTGGGTGCAGCGGCTCATGCCTGTAATCTTAGCCCGTTGGGTGGCTGAAGCAGGAGTCTGAGACCAGCTTAGGCAACACAGTAAGACTGTCTCCACAAAGAAACAAAAAATTAGCTGGGCGTGGGGCACATGCTTGTAGCCCCAGGTGTGAGATATGAGGAGAACTGCTTGAGCCCTGATCGGGCCACTGCACTCCAACTCGAATGACAGAGTGAGACCTTGTCTAAAAAAACAAAACAGACCAGGCTGGACTCGGAGAAAGGCACCATGCCTACAATACACAAAGTCTCTTCATGCCTTTGCCCCTGTTGTTTTGCCTACCCCGAATGCCATCTTGTTCCTAACTTCAAGGCTCAGTTCCAATTATGCCTTGAGGTTAGAACTAACTTCTCCCCATAGTTAGAACTACTTCCCACAGTGTTCCCTGATACCCATCAGAATGAATGGCTGAATCCTCTGGTGTCTCCTGCATCTAGCTTATCCTTTTAAAGCACTTACAAGACCATGGACAGATGGATGGAGATGCATACACACACACACAAATGTCATTGTCTTCCCAAATCCACCATGAATCCTTTCAAGGCAGGGCTTCAGTGTTCACCTCTGCAGCCCTATGGCCTAATAATATGGTAGAGACTCAATAAATGTCTGAATTTGCTATTAAATCTGTGCTCACACCTGGTCTTGGAATAACAAGTAAACCTGGGGGCAGCAGGAGGCTTCAGGTGCACACACAATCAGAAGCTCAGTAGATGCAAGATTTCTGGGTCTTAGAACCCACTACCAAATCAGTTTTCAGCCAGGAGCCTACCAAGCACTTCCCAGGTCCTTCTCAGACAGAAGAAAGACACCTATCAGATCAGAGTCTGAGGTCACCTGGACCCAGCCAAGAGCAGTGTGGACACTGACCTGGTCTCCTCCCATCTCTGTTAGAGTTGGTATGAAGAGCTGATGCTTGCGTAGGCTACCTTGACCTCACCAGCCCTTCCAGGGCAGGGTATGTGCTGGGTGTCTTCAGCATTTCGCCTTCTACAACAGATCTTGGGAACAGATAAAGAAGAGCTGTCCCTGCTTTCCAGGACGACAATGCTGAAAGGAAGGTGAGCTCTCCTGGGGAAAGATGTAGGGACCACAAATTGCTGGCCTCCTCTCAACTACCACAAACCCCAAGGGCTGGGGAAAGGCAGCATACCATGTCTTCTCCCTCCCTCCCTCCCATCCCCAAAGCTCAGCCCTTCTGGTAGGTAATGCCTGCCCCAGAAAATGTTGTCTTTTGTGTGCCTGGACCTGTAGTTCAGAAGGTCAAAACTGGTCCCTTTTGCTCCTGGTCCCACTCTACCTTTGCCAGCTCAGTTTACTTATCTGCAAGTGGGGGAGCAGGTTGGGGTTTGGCAGCAACAAACCCCAATGTGTGTGAAACCGTCCATTTCACAGCCAACAAGGCATTAGTCTCAATTCCCTGAAGCCAATTACCACCTTGGAACCCAACTTCTTCCAGGGATAAGATTTGTCTCTGACCTTGCCTCCCTAACCAGGTCTCTGAGACTTGGATGAGAATGCTAGAAACTACCAGAGTATCTTCTGTATGATAAAAGACGAATTGAGAGCTCAGAGACATGACTGGTGACATGGTGTGGGATCCTGAATCTGCCTCCAGGGTAACTTGGGCTTTTTCTCCTGCCCAAAGCTGTCTGAGGGCCCATCACCTGTCTGGCCTGACCAGGGCCTGCCTTTTCCTGCAGGGAAGTGGATGCAGGCATCCTGGAGTCTCTGGGCTCCACCGGCCTACCCCGCATCCCCACTCAGCACTGCATTTGCCATACAGAAGTTCAATAAATGCCTCAGCTATTCTGAAATGCCTTCAGTAACTTGACCTTTTATATTCCCCATTTTGCATATATAAGTCCTTTTAGGAGATGGCAAATCACCAGAGACAACGCAGGATCAATACAGCGTATTAGGCATGTTCTATTCTAATTCTCTGCAAACTGGTGTTCCATTAACTGCATGTGGGATTTATGGGAGTTCGCTATAAACTAGAATATTTAACTAGAACGGCCTACTCTGTCAGATAATAGCTTACTGTTGTTAATTTTCAACTAGTCAATCTCAAAAAAGTTTCCAGCTTCCAATATATTTCACATCTTGATTTAATCATCCAGAAAGTCATCTCATCAAAGTCTCCATACAACCAAGGGCAGGCAGCTTGATGCAGATGAAAAAGACCTGCCCTTGGAACCAGGAGACTTGGGTTACATCCCAGCTCTACCAAATACTGTAAAATTGGCTGCTCAGAGTCTCAATGTCCTCATCTGTAAAATGGGAGTGACATTAGCCTCACAAGGGAGTTGTAAAGATTAAATGAGATAATACAGGTGAATGTACTCTAAGTTCCATAAGGCTATGCAAAGGTTAGTTATTATAAAAGCACAAGCTGAAATTCTCAAACAAGTCAGGCTAATGACAGTAAGAATTAAATTGGTGGTTCTAAAGGGGTGCGGGGGTGGCATTTTGCTCCCTAGGGGACATCTGACAATCCTGGAGGCATTTTTGGTTGGCACAACTGGGGGACAGGAATTGCTACTGGAATCTATAGACCAGGGATGCTTCTAAACCCCACAATGCCCAGGACATCAATCAAATGTCAATAGTGCAAGGCTGAGAAATCCTGATCTAAATAATCACTTAAAGTTGGATTTGGGAGCTTTTTATAACAGAAATCTTCCTAAGCAGGCTTTACTTTCTCCCATCATCTGCTTAAACATTTGCAAGATGGATCATCTTGCAAAACAGCTCTTTTGTAAGTGAAGCCAAACTGCCAACTTCTGGAGTTTCTGAATGTATAAAACTGCTTTTAAAGAAGATGCTCTCTGATTACAATTCGGCTAAATTGTTTTTCCGAAGGCCCTGACTTTGTCAGAAGTTCTCCTAGGCACAGAGACAGGGTCTGTCACTCCACCACTGGCCCCTGAAGATGGTTTCCTGATTCTAATTTCCTGCTGAAATGAGAGCCACTAGGGTCTCTAAACGAATTAAATTCACATCACGCCAACTGCTTGCTAGCTTTGTGCCAGGCATGGTGCCAAACACCTCCACATAATTTATCCCACTTAATCCACCCAACAACCCAGCGAGGTGGGCATTATTACCAGCTGTTTGCAAGGGAGAAAACAGGACCAGAGAGGTTAAACGACTTGCCCAAGGTCACCAGCTGGCCAAGGGGGCGCCCAACTTGAACCGAGGTCTCCAGTTTCCAAGTCACAAGCTCTTTCCACCAGCTCGGAACACCCAGGTGTCAAGTTGTCTCAACTTCCCATGAATTTTTAAGACAACCGCAACTTCTCAGTAAGTTTAGGTAGCTCAAAATGGGAATTTCCAGGGTGCTGGGCACTCTCACAAACACTCCCCCCTCTGCAGCTGTCTCACCGCAGGTACCTGATAAATCATTCCATATCGCCCGCGGAACAGGGAGCATTTATTGGCGCTGGAGTTTCGTGCCAGGCCCAGGAAATGCCATCTTTGAAAGCCGAGAGGCGGATTCGCCCTGGGAACCGAGCGCTGGCCGCCGCGTTTGGCTGGCTCCCCGCGGGCTCTGTGCCCCTTCGGCGCCCCAAGCCGGGGTCGCGGCGGCGCGGGGTCCTTTGGCGGCGCCAGCAGCACGGGCTCCTCGGGTTGCGCCCGCCCCTGCCCGGCCGGAGCGCACGCCCACGCTCCGGCGCCGCGTCCCGGCCGCCCGCCCGCGCCGGCCGAGCCCCACCCGGCGCCCCGCCCGCGCCCTCCCGCCCGGTCCCCGCCAGGTGAGCGCAGCGGGACGCCCCCTCCCTGCCCCGACGTGGTGCGGGGATCCTGGGGCCGCCGCACCCGCCAGCCGGCCCGCGCGTCCGCCGCGCGCCCCAGGGACGGGTGGGGGCAGGGTGGCGCCGAGCGCGACCCCGGCCCCCGGCCGCCCCGCGCCCTGCCCCTGGCCCGCTGTGGTCGCACCGGCTCGTACCTGCAGCATCCGGGGGCGCAGGGCGCCCAGGTAGGTCGCGCGTGCGGGCGGCGCGGAAGCTCGCTCGCGGCGCGACCTGGCCGCCGTCTGAGCATGCCCAGTGCCGCCCGCGGGCGGTTCCCGCCAGCCGGGCTGGCCGCGACGGGCCCGCGCGCCGGGCTGGGGGCGGGCGCCCGGGCCGGCCTGCGGTGCTCTCCCGCCCCCGCCTCGCCCTGGCGCGCCCCGACGCTTCTCCTAGGGCCACCGGGGCTCTCCACTGGGCTGCGGGCAGGCCCTGAGTTCCGTCGCGCATGCATGCAGCCGTTCGTTCCACAACATGACTGGGCACCTACTGTGTGCCTGGCCCTCAGTGATTTCATGCCTAGGAAAGGCAAGCAGTCGGCGCCCAAAGAAACTTTGAAACGTGGAGTCTTGCGCGACGAATGCGCGGTTGAGCTGAGGTCCTACTGACTCCCAGTCCAGTGCTCGTCCGGTTGCACTAGTAAGCTTTCCTGATTAAACCTTCCCAAGGATCACGGGGTCCCTGCCTGATCTATGTTCCTGCTTCCCACTGCCTTTTCATCTCACACCTGCCTGCCTGCGGCTCCTAGAGCACCTTTCTGTCCATCAGACACTCGAACTTCACCAGCTTCAGGACACTGGCGCGCGCCTTTTCCTCTGTGGGACGTCCTGGCCCATCTTTTCACATGGCCGGCGCCTTCTCATTGTACATAGGTCCCCTCCTCAGAGAGGCCTTTCCTGACCACCTTCCTTGATTAGCCCTCTGCCCCTGGCCACTCCATGTACTTTATTTTCTTCATAGCATTTAACACGATGTATCCATTATGTGCTATTATTTAGTGAGCATCTATTCCAGTTCTTCTCGCGTGGTGAACAAATAGACAGAAATTCTGTCCCCCTGGTGGAGTTTGGGGGAAAAGGGACAGGTAACAGATAAACAAATTAGCAAACTATGTAGTATAGTAGAAGGTGACAAGTTCTAAGACGGAAAAGAGCGGGGTCAGGGGGTTTGCGGGTGGGGAGGTACGCAGTGAATTTTCAGGGAAGCGGTCGGATCTGGCAGTCAGATCGGGTGACACTGAGAAGGTAATAGTGATATTTCAGATAAGCGGGGAAGAGCACGTCTGGCCGAGGGAACAGCAAGGGCAAAGACCCGAAAGGACTCCGGGCAAGGACGTCAGAGGAGCAGATGAGGTCCGTCTCTGACTTTTCCTCCGATTTGTTTAATTCTCCTGTTGTATTTCCCTCCTGAATGTCAGCTTTGGGGCTGTGGCTCTGCCTGTCTTTACTGCAGTGACCCTGCCCCTGCAACACTGTCTGGCACACAGTAGGCGCTCAAACATTATTTGTTGAATACGGGAACGAAGGGAGGTAGAGATGGCTGGAACCTTCCAGTCGGGCCTGGGTGCCGGGTCCTGGGGACTGGTCGTTCCAGAGATAGACGGAGGCCCCGGCAGCCCCTGGAACCTCACTTCTGTCCTTGTCCACGAGTCGCACGTCCCGGGATAGCGCCGCCGCCACGGGTGCCGCCCGGGCGTCGCGTCGTGGGGAATTCCGACGGAGCCCGGGAGTCCCAGAGGCCGGAGCGCACGCGCTGCGCCCCGCCCGGCCCGGGCTGGAGTCACTGGCAAAACCTGGAGCCGCGGCACCCGCCCAGCACCATTAGGACGGGCGGGGAGCGCACTGGGCATGCTCGGAGCCGGGCGGGGCCGGAGCCCCGGGAAGGAGGAGCCCCCTGGAGGGGCAGGCGACGCCCCCCGCAGAGCTCCACCCAGTGCCCCCGGCTCGGCGGGAGGCGTTCTCAGTCCTTTCCCCGCTGCGTTACCCTGTCTGTGCTTCAAGCATTGTGAATACCTACTCTGATCTGGGCCGCGAGTTGAAGTTGAGTGAAATCAGGAACGTGAACGTGTTACCACCACCTTAAAGATCCTTTTCCTGAGTGCCTACCTCCATCAGCTGTCATCCTCATGCCAGTTTGCCAACTGCTGAGATGAAACCGAGGTCAGCTGTGGATGTGTGAATTCTCGAAGTTGTCTTAATTTGCTGACCCCTAGATTGAAACTACCTTTTCTTTCCCCACGGCTAACCGCCGTTAGCTTAAACGATGCCTTCAAAGTTGAGCTAGAAACATGCGTACACCTAAAGGAAAGACCTAAATATTTTCAAAATCATGCATTTCAAAATCACCATAACAGAAGCAGGAACTAAATGAAAGAATATTCCCCAAATAGAAACAAACTAAGTACTCAATAAAAGAGGTATGATGAATTAGGTTATGGCATATTAGTTGAAATAATAACTATTTTACAGTAAGTTAAAAAGACCATGTTGTAAAGGGAAAACTTAGGGTACAATGTTAAATGAAAAAAAGCTGAAAACAGGTCGGGTGCGGTGGCTCCCGTCTGTAATCCCAGCACTTTGGGAGACCCAGGTGAGAAGGTAGCTTGAGCCCAAGAATTTAGGACCAGTCTGGGCAACATAGCAAGACCCCATCTTTACAAAAAAATAAAGAAATTATCCAGGTGTGGTGGCATGCACCTGTGGCCTCAGCTACATGAGAGGCTGAGGTAGGAGGATCTCTTGAGGCCGGAAGGTCAAGGCTGTAGTGAGTTGTGATGGCTCCACTTGTACTTCAGCCTGTTTGACACAGCAAGACTCTGTCTCCACAACAACAAAAAATCTAAAAACACAAATACATTGTGTAAAGATGGTGTTGACCCATTCACCAAGACTAGAAGGAAATATGGGAAAAAATATAACTAGTCTGATTCTTTTGCAGTAGTAAGGTTTTTTTTTTTTTTTATTAATGTCACAATGACATGTTTGCAATCATAAGCATTTAAAAGATCAAATTAAACATTCTTGTTTTGTGTAAATCTAGTTATAATAACTGCTACTATAAAGCTCAAGTGTGATTAATATTTTATATATATTCTCTCTTTAATCCTTACCATCACTCTACAGAGTAAGTGTTTTAGCTCAGTTTTATAGACGAGAAAACAATCTAGGGGCTGTTCACAGCTAGTAAGAGGGTAAGGATTTGAACACAAGTCAGTCTGATCTCAAAGCCAGGGTGTTAGGTTTTATGACACACTGCCTCTCTGTGTAGTAGATTATCATGTATTGATGATAAGAGAAGCCATATGTCATTTCACTTTGTGTATTTTTTGCCTTATTTTCTCTACCCTTTGATGTGTTTGTAGGCTACAGATTACCTTTAAATGTTCTAGTCTCTTGTTACTGTTTTATTCTTGGGGCCAAAATGTTAAAGTCCATCCTTGTAAGGTGTTGCACCTTGAGTGACATGAGGTTATTACTACCAGTGACAGTTGATCTTATAAGCCCCCAAACCTTATGTAAATAGGGCTTTTGAATGGACACATAATCTTCTTAGTCTACCATTGAACCCAGTCAAGTCTAGAGCAAATTAAGGCCCAATTGGAAATCGAGCTGCACTCAGTTCCAGATAGACTGGTCCAGAGAGGACCCATATAGATTACTGTCTCTGGGCAATCACTTTGGAGGCAAGATCACAACATGATGGAACCACCTGGTCCATGGACTCTTCAGGACTTTGCTGTGATGAAATGATGGAGAGCTGATAGTCCTGATGATGTTTGCTGAGAGAAAGCCAGGACTCTAAAAGCAGCCCTCCTCCTGCAAAGCTCAAAAATATAGTCAGCTCTCTCTCTTACTGCCAGTAGGTTGTACTTGGCCCAAAAATCCAGAAACTACGAAAAATAATAACAAAGAAAACAAAAGAGCGTGATTTTATTGGAGAGGAAGATAAAGATAAACTGCAAACTGAATATACATCGCTGGTAATCGACCAGATTCATACAAGAGGAACAAGAGATGAACAACTAAACACAATTATTAGCAGCATTCCCAGAAGCTGCCATTAGGGCAGAAAATCTGGTGCCAGGCACTGTATGTAGGCAATTCGCTGAGGGAATTTATAGGAAAGTTTCATGGAAGAATCACTGAGGATTGTCATTCGCATCAAGACTCAAAGTCTGCTCTACTTGTACTGCTCCAGTGATTTACAAAGCAGTGCTCTGTGCTGAGATGCTAATGCTCATCAATTATTTGTGCTGTTAATGCAAGCTCTTGAAGAGCCTGAGAATCCATAAATACATGGGCAAGTGGTGCTGTTAGAGTGACAGGAAAAGAGTATGATGCAAAATACACATGGTATGGTATGTGGAAATTAACTAGGTTGAACTATAAACTGCCAGGTCGAGTACAGTGGCTCATGCCTGTAATCCCCGCACTTTGCAAGGCTTAGGTGGGAGGATTGCTTGAGCCCAGGAGTTCCAGACCAGCCTGGGCATCATAGTGAGACCCTGTCTCTACAAATAAAACAAAATTAGCCAGATGTGGTGGCACCCATCTGTGGTCCCAGCTACTTGGGAGGCTGAGGTGGGAGGATCACTTGAGCCTGGACGGTTGAGGCTGCAGTGAACCCCAGTTGTGCCACTGCACTCCCACCTGGACAGCAAAGCAAGACTCTATCTCAAATAATTAATTGATTAATTGCCATTTTATGGGTCAGAATGGTTGAACTTTGGCAACTTCCTACATTTCAACTTAATACATACACATAGAACAAAAACTAGAAAAACTGCACCAAAATATTATTGGTAGTGTGTCTGGGTATTGCATTTATGTGCAGAGAGGCAAGCTACAGAAATTGTCTTTTACAAATTAGTATGATTTCAAGTCTTTGGACATTTTTTCGTATGTCTTCATAGTTCTCTAAATCTTATGTATGTTTCTTTTGTAATCTGGAAAAATGAAATAAATTTAAAAGTTAGCAAGCTAAAGAAAATGATGTAAAGAGAGGGAAAATGGCTACTCCGGAATTGCACAAAAAAAATAAGAGGCTCTTTTCATGGAAGGTGAAGCCCACCCTGCCTACCGACAAGGAAGAGTCACCAGGCATGTTGAATGCCAGTAAGGTGTTTATTCCTGGCCCAGGAGTGAGAGGGTGGTCAGCCAGGAGCATGCTAGAGAAGTGTTAGTCAAATTCAGGACCCTTCATCCCCTGAGCCTGTGTTCTGAGGCTCCTGGAATTGATGGATCTCACTTTGAGAAACACAAACATTTCAGCTTAATGTTTTATCTGTTGAAAAATGTCTTTTCTGGCTGGGTGGGGTGGCTTACGCTTGTAGTAATCCCAGCACTTTGGGAGGCTGAGGCGGCTGGATCACCTGAGGTCAGGAGTTTCAGAACAGCCTGGCCAACATAGTGAAACCCTGTCTCTACTAAAAAAACAAAAAAAACAAAAATTAGCCGGATATGGTGGCATACACCTGTAATCTCAGCTACTCAGGAAGCTGAGGCAGGAGAATCTCTTGAACCCAGGAGGCAGAGGTCGAAGTGAGCTGAGATTGCGCCGCTCACTGCACTCCAGCCTGGGTGACACAGTGAGACTCCATCTTAAAAAGAAAAAAGTATTTTCTCTGCAAATTATCACTGTAAAAGAGGGGTTTTGTCTGCAAAACTGACAAATTAGTATGAGTACAAGAGTGGTGATGAAGGGATTGTCAATTAGACATTGGAAAATTCATTACATATTTATTATGTACCTACTATGTATCAGGCACTGCTCTAAGTGCTTGGGAGGCATCTCTGAACAAAACAAAAATATCCCTGCTCTCATGGAGCATACAGTCTAATAGAGCAAACTGCAAGGAACAATAAACATCAGAAATAAGTGAATTGTAAAAAGAGCAGGGTAAGTGTAGTAGGAAGAGGGAGGAGGGGCAGAGAGTTGTAATCTTAAATAGGATTGAGAAACGTAATCTCTTAAGCAAACACTTAAGCAAAGACCTGAAGGACAGGAGGGTATTATTCTTGCCGGTATCTAGGGGGAGAATCTTCTAGTCAAAGAGAATAGGCTGGGCAGTACCAAGGCCCTTGAGGAATCCTCCCTAGATTAAAGAAGCTAGTGGGCAAGGGAGAAAGCTGCAGGAGATGGAGTCAGAGAGGTATCAGACACCCGAATCTGAGGGCTCTCCCTTCCTCTGCCAGCCCCAGGAAGGATTCAGCCTTTCAGTCTCAGCTGGACAGGAAGCCAAGTCAACCTTATGGTTGCCAAATGTGCTTGTGAACTCATCAAGAAGTAAATTCTTTCCCTTGGGGTGGTCAGTTGATGCTAATTTGGTGGTAAACACAGATTCAAATAAGAGAACCAAAATTATGTAGCAGCCCTCTGCTATCAGGGGGTCAGCCAGACCATCCAGATTATGCATATATTTTTAATATTGTCATAGAGCTGGAAAGATAATATTAAACAATAAACTCAGATGATTCCCAGACCTTGAAGAACACTTATGGGAGCCCTCAAGGATGGAGGGAGTTTGAAAAACACTCTTTGGGTGCACACACTATAAAACTGAGAGAGGACCAGACCATAATGGACCTATGGACCACCATATGAATTTGCTGCCACATGGGAAAACAAATGTAAGTGTAGGGACTTTAAGATCCTGCTCTGGAAAATCAAAGCATTGAGGATGCTTCCATCAACAGAAACTGAGACGATGAGACATGCAGAGAATGGAAGTTGGCGTCCTGAACTGCAGCTGACCGTATTTAAACAATGGCCTTCCCTGAAAGGGGTGGTGTCATCTTACAAAACCTAGGGAAAATGGGTTTGTCAGGAGCCTCTCAACCACAATTTCAAAGTTCATATACTGAAAACAAAGACAGAGAAAAACACCCGGGTAATATAGAATAGTCGTACACTGGTCATGACTTTGAAAAACTGGCAATGATGAAGGAAATAATCAGTAATCCCTAATAGAAGATTCTAGGGATGAGAGTCAGTAAGAATACTGAAGGCTGTGTTTCTGGAACTGTGATCCAGGAGCCATGTATATCATGATCACCATATCACCATGGGGGAAGAAGTACAGGTGGAAAACCAGACTCCCGGCCTGAACCAAGACCTTCTGAATCTCTGGGTGTGGCACCCAAGAACCTGCATTTTATAATTTACTATAATTGTTTTTTTGATATAGAATCTTGCTCTGTCACCTAGGCTGGAGTGCAGTGATGTGACCATGGCTCACTGTAGCTTCCACCTCCTGGGCTCAAGTGATCTTCCCACCTCAGCCTCTGGAGTAGCTGGGACTAGAGGCACATGTTTTTTTGTTTGTATCTTTGTTTAGATGAGGTCTTGCTATTTTGCTCAGGCTGGTCTCAAACTCCTGGGCTCAAACAGTCCTACAGCCTTGACCTCCCAAAGTGTTGGGATTACAGGCTTGAGCCACTGCACCCAGCCTATAAGAATCTTGTGTACACCAAAGTTTTATTAACTTCTGTCCTAACCTCCAATATATGTACACCAAGAAAATAGTTTGAGTAATAAACTAAAGGATGGGAAATGTTACTAATGGTCTTCTCAGTATCACTGATGCTTGGATGGATGGAACTGAGGATCAGAACATCAACTTCTTAAAGGAGATACACATAGAAAGAGGTAGACGGAAAGAGGAGAAAGAGATGGAGAAAGGGCATGCTCTAACTACAAATAGGGACCTTAGTGCTCAGGCTCTCTGACCTTGACCTTGGGTCTCTGATGTTATCCACCATGCTCTCCTGAGACCAGAAACAAGCTAACCATGTGACTGGAAAGGCAGGGGTAATAGGTGTAGTAGTGGTGATGGTGATGTTTGCTAAGGGCAATGGACCTTAAAATAAACACATCGAAGTATGTAGGATACACACAAAACTGAAACTGGAAAGGTCATTACCTCCTAAAGAGGAACTGTATGAGTTGGGTAGGGGAAGGATGAAAGTTTGCTTTTTGCCATAAACCTTTTTGTACCTTCTGAATTTTCTTCCTTTCTCTCCTCCCCTCCCCTCCCCTCT